>QEPC01011654.1:1677715-1701813 GCA_003113815.1 Sphenodon punctatus
GGGGGGGGGGGGGGGGGGACTTCAGGCCTGGGGCTGAATGTAGCCTGTGATTAATTTGTGTGGCCCCTTTCCAGTTCCTGGACCAGGTCCCTAGATCTGGATCCTACCCCCAAAGCACTCAAAAGCTGATCTTAGAAGGGCGCAGAGTTGAGGGCCTGCAAAAGGATAGGGGACAGTTCCATGATGTAGACCCTCCTCTTCCTGAGTGCACTCTTTAAGCACTCTTGCCCCCAAATTCTATGCAGCCCTTTGAGCATGTACTAATTTTCAAAGTGGTCCCTGGGAGGGGAAAACTTCCCCACTCTACTACAATGAATAGGGATCACACTTTGAAATAAATCTTTCTGAACTCCCTCTTCCCAGCCTTCAAGCAATGCCCTCCCAACCTCCCAGAATCATCATCATCAGGTTCCCCACCACAGACCAGGACACAGCAGCTTAAGGTGGAACGGGACACTGTCACAAGACCAGATGTAAAACCTGCAGACACATCTTAACCACAACACTCAACACCCTCCACCAAATTATACAAAACACATGGGACATTCACATCAGCCACAGCAGATGGCGGACTTCATTCACAGTACCAAATCATAGTAACGATGTGGGTAAAACTAAGCAATCCTGATCACAAATAAATGTTCATAGATTAGTGATTATGAATAAGAACTAATTGTTCATGAGTGAAAACTTCTCCCAAAGTGACTGCTCCATTTCTTATCTCTCAGTCCTTGTTCTGTAAGGGAGTTTTAAGAGAGGGGTTTGGAAACTAAAATTTGTAACTCTACCAAATACCAAAATTGGTTGACTTCTCAGACAAACTGGGTTCATGACTTACTACAACAGATTCTAATCCATAATCTCTTACTCTCCATTGCCTTACCACCACTTAATGTGCTTGTTTACATGAGCATCCAGTCAGAGGTAGCTATTTCCTACCTCACTTTAACTGCATCTGTGTTCCAGAGGTTAAAGCAACCATTGCCTCCGCGAACAAGCAGAGTTCAACTGGGCAGGGAGGCTCCTACTCTAGGGCCGCTTTTAGACGAGACAAATTTGCACATGATTGGTGAAAAATGCGCATGTTTTAATGCTCGTTTAAACACCTAAACCGTTTTAAATGTGCATTTGCCATGATCGTGTAAAAGCCAAAACCAACTTCGAATGTGGTTTTTAAAAAAATGCGTATTATTTAAACCGGTTTTGGCATCCCCCGATCATCAGAGGGGCTCAAAACTGGTTTTTAAAAATGCGCATTATTTAAAAACCACATTCAAAACGGTTTGGGCTTTTACACGATCATGGAAAATGCACATTTAACACGGTTTAGGTGTTTAAAACGAGCATTAAAACACACGCATTTTTCACCAATCATGCACAAATTCGTCTTGTCTAAAAGCGGCCTAGGAGTCATGCTCATGTGTACAGTTAGTGGAATTTCTTTTTACATTCATCCCTGCAGTCAGAGCAAACCTCGCTACTTTCTACTGCTTTTGTGTCCTGAGTGTTTCTGCCACACCGACGGCTGAGTGACAACTACTACTCTCCTGATTCCTCCACCACACTCCTACTGGAAATTCCCAAGGAGAGAGTTCTTTAACTCCTGGCTCATGACAGAGGAAGAATTTATTTTATTTATTAAAAAAATTATTACCCCGCCCCTCCTGCCACAGGCAGCTCGGGGTGGCTTACAACCATTAAAACAGTTAAAACACATTAAAAGGACAAAACAGATAAAACAACTGCTCCCTCCCCTCCCCGCCAAATGCCTGGCTGAATAGCCAGGTCTTGCAACTTTTCCGAAAAGAGGGGAGGTCTGGGCCAGCTGGGCCCCCACCGGAAGGGAGTTCCATAGGCGCGGTGCGGCCACCAAGAATGCCCTGTCCTGCGTGGTCACCCGAGAAACTCGGGGGACCTCGAGCAGGGCATCCCCGGACGACTGCAGGGGCTGATCCAGGACACGGGGAGTGAGGCGATCTCGCAGATAGGCAGGGCTCAGACCGTTTAGGGCTTTATAGGTTAAAACCAGCACCTTGAATCGGGGCCAGAAAGCCACCGGCAGCCAGTGCAGAGAGCAGAGCACTGGTGTAATATGCTCCCAGCGGCCCAGTTCCACTAGGAGACGGGCCGCCGCATTCGGCACCAGCTGCAATTTCCAAGCCGTCACCATGGGTAGCCCCACATAGAGCGTGTTACAGTAGTCTAGTCAAGAGGCATGGATGACTGTGGCTAGGTCATAGTCCGAAACAAATGGCTGAAGCCGTCGCACCAGATGCAACTGGCGGAAAGCACTCCTCACCACAGTCTCCACCTGGAGATCCAGGCGCAGCTGCACATCGAGGAGCACCCCTAGACTCCGTACCTGGGAGGTCAATGGAGGACAGACCCCATCAGTGATGGGGGGCCACCAATTCCATCGCCTTACCCACGAACATCACCTCCGTCTTGTCAGGATTCAGCCGCAGTCAATTAGCCCTCATCCAATCCCTCATAGCCGCCAGGCACCAAGTAAGCACCTAGACTGCTGGGCCTGGGTCTGTTGAAAGAGAGAGGTACAGTTGGGTGTCATCAGCATATTGATGACACCGCACACCGAACTCCCTAATCACCTCGCCGAGCGGCTGCATATACACGTTGAACAGGAGAGGGGACAGAACAGAACAGAACCCTGCAGAACTCCACACGAGAAGTCTCGGTATGATGAAAAGCAGTCCCCGAGAACCACCCGCCGGGTTCTTCCGGTCAGGAACGAGCGGAACCATTCATGAACAGTCCCGCCCACTCCTGCAGGTGCGCCACCAATGTCTCAGGATCAACGGTATCAAACGCAGCCGATAGATCTAACAGGATCCACTTCCAGGCCACATGTAGTATTCGATTCAACTGAATTGGCTACAAGCTCCCTTACATTATTAAGTATTTATATAGCGCCAGCAATGTACATGGAGCTTTACAACTGTTGAAAACAGATAGGATCCCTGCCGTGTGTGTGTGTGACAATCTAAGAAAAACAAAGAAAGGGAGACAAGGAATGGGGGCAACAGAGGGAGAGACGAGGATACATTCATGAAGGCATGAGGTTGCAGGTACACGCACTTAGATTGCTTACACAGGGGAAGGTGAGGATAGGAAAAATCAGGTAGATGACTAAGAAGATGAGGAGCTAGGGAAGGCCTGAAAGGAGAGGTAGGTTTTCAGGAAGGTTTTGAAGGTTGGGAGGGAGAGGAGCAAATGTGTTTTGGGAACAAGTTCCAGGCATGGCGGGTAGCAAGGGAGAATATGCGCTGAGGAGCAGCAGAGCCATGAGCAAGCGAGGGTGGAGGTAGAGGAGGAGCAGTTTTCAGACAGGAGTGTAGCAGAAGAGAAGTGTAGAGAGATTGCCGGGGGGGGGGGGGGGGGGGGGGGGGGAAGGGTCAGGGCCATAAAGAGGCTTGTAGGTAAAGACAAGAAGCTCGTGCTAAATGTGTTCAGGTAGAGGGAACCAGTGGAGAGAGAAGGGGCTGCACATGATCAAAGTGGCGGGTGAGGTGGATGATCTTGGCAACAGTTTTGAGTAGAGCGGGGAAGGCCAGTGAGAAGGAGGTTGCAATAGTCAAGGTGAGAGATAACCAGAGCAGTGGAGACAGTGAGGAAAGCTCGGGTCTTAGTGATGCTGTGCAAGGAGAGACAACAGGATTTAGCAACAGATTCAATATGTGGTTTAAAGGAGAGGGAGGAGTCAAAGATAATCCCCAGGCTATGTGCCTGAATGGTGACCCCGTCAATGGAAATTGAGAAGGAAGAGGGAAAGGAAGACTTGGGGTGGGGGGGGGAGAGAAGAGGACGAGGAGTTCAGTTTTGGGCATATTAAGTTTGAGTTGACAGCGAGACACCCAGGCAGAGATGTCAAAAGACAGTTTGTGATATGAGATTAGATAAAGAGGTAGAGAGAAGGGGTGGAGAGAGAGAGTTGAGGGTCATCAGCATAGAGGTGATATTGGAAGGCATGCAATTCAACGAGTTTGCCCAGGGACAGAAGGTAGAAAGAAAAGAAGCAGGCTGAGGACAGAGCCTTGAGGAACTCCAAATGAGAGAGGAACTGATGTGGAGGAGGTACCAGTGAGATACACTGAAGCAGTGGCTAGAGAGGTAGGAAAAGACCCAGTCAAGGACCGAGCCCCAGAAACCAAAGAAGTGGAGCGAGTCAATAAGGAGTGAATGGTCAATGGTGTCAAAGGCAGCGAAGAGAAGATCATTAATAATTTTAGCAAGAGCAATCCCAGTAGAGTGGAGCGGACGGAAGCCAGATTGGACAGAGTCAAGGGAAGAGTTGGTGGACAGGAAGTCAAAATAGCGGGCATAGGCAACACGCTCCCAAGAGTTTGGAGGCAAAGGGGAGAAGAGAGGTGGGGTGGTAAATGGGGGGTGTCAAGGAAGGGCTTCTCTTTAGGATAAGGGAGACAGTGGCATGCTTGAAGGCAGAGGGAAAGAAGCCACTTAAGAGGGAGAGAATGACAATGTGCAGCAGAGATGGTGAGACAGCGGGGACAACCGAGGTCAGAAGGTGGGAGGGGTTAGGGCCAAAGGGACAGGTAGAGGGATTGGATGTGGAGAGGAGGAAGGTGATCTCATCAAGGGAAACTGGTGGAAAAGAAGAAGTAGGGGGTGAGAAGCGGGAAGCAATATTCTGGTGGATTTTATCAATCTTGTTAGTGAAAAATGAGGAGAGATCCTGAGCAGTAAGGGAAGGGTGCGTGTGTGTGTAGGACAGGGATGTGCGAGAAGGGAGTTGAAGGTAGAGAAGAGACAGACAGGCGGGTTTTGAGAGAATGTGATTCAATGCAGGTAGGCAAAGAAGTGCTGCTTAGCAAGGGAAATGGCAGAGCTGAGGGCAGAGAGGGTGAATTTAATGTGGAGAAAGTCAGCATGATTGTGAGATTTCCCACCAGCGGCAGTCAGCAACGTGAGAGTAGGAACGGAGGTGGCGGATGGAGGGGGGTGAGCCAGGGTTGGGGGTTGATGGGCCAGTTGATGGAGGGGAGCAAGGGAGTCTAGGGTGGATGACAGAAAGGAGTTGAAGGCGGAGAAAGCAGAGTTCTGGCAGGTGGCAAAGGAAACTGATGAGAGGAGCAGGGAGGGAAAAAAGGCAAAGTCCAGGGGCTAATCAATTGAAAGTCACAACAAATTCAAAAATTTATTTATGGCTTACGCCAAATAAGACTGAAAGTCACAAAAAGTGTGAGAGGTAGGGCTAGAGAAGGAGGGTGAGCAGGAGTTAATCTAAAGGTTCAGTCTTGACCCTGAAGAAGAGATGTGAAGTTCAAAGGCTAGCACACATTCACCAAGAGAACTCAATCAAACGAGAGTTCATCTTAATTACTTTGTCTTTCATACTTGGGTGCAACACAGCAACCATACTTCAAGCAGCCGTCTCAAGTACAGAGCAGGTTGGAGAGCAGTAGGATTTTCTGCAACAACAGATATCCTAGAAACCCTGGCCTGTCCACAGTCAGCTCCATATTGCTCCATAAGGCGGGCATGCTTCAGCATATATCCAAGACATACCAAATCATACTCAGTAGGGAGCATCCATGCCTGCAAAAGAGTTGGTCATGTTTAGCCTTTTGGCCATTTTAATGAGGAAGAAGGGAAAAAAAAAAAAACCTAAACAACCTGCCCAACACCAGTGTTTTGTAAGTAAAACAAAAATGGTTCAAACAAACAAACAGACATATTTTCTCATCTTTCCAGTTTTTACCCCATACACATATGTAACTATTCACAAGTAAGCTCTAAAAGCAAATTCACCTACTGTATACTCCAGGCAAGCGTACACAGCATTAATTCTTGACTCCATTTAAATATGCTTTTATAATTGTAAAAGAGCTCAAGATACATCATCGTGATACAGCACATTTGCAGACAGCTTACAAGTAACAAATTAAAACTGTTTACTTGCAATACAAGTGCAATTCGATAGTTCTATCAGCTGGAATACTACCAGATGATGTTCTAGTGTATCTGTTGCTTCCAGTGTAGTCACCATACCACATTCATTACCCAAAAAGATTAACTTGATAATTCGTCACCTGAGTGGTCAAAGCATGTCATCAGATATCTTGTGAAAGTAATTTTAGAGTTCTCATGAATGTGAATTACTGGTGGAATGGTGATGGTTTTGTTGACAGCCTATGCAAGCATATGTTTAAAAACCCTTTAGCTAACTATCTTAAATATCTTTCCAAGTTGAGAATATGCTGTATTCTCAGAATAGCAAAATGTAGCCTTCATTTAAAAGGCTGTTTTTGCCCACCCCATGGGTATGCAGGCGGGTGCATGGTGGGGGCGGGGGGGGCATCCGTGCAAATGCTGCGGTAGTGGGGGAGCTTTCAGACCGGCCAATCCCCGTGCATATCCTGGCTGCGCATTCCCCCCGCAGGCACCCTGCATGCTCATCGGGGTGGGGGGGTGGGAGGGGGTGCATGCCCACCGCGTCCGTGCAAAAACAGTCAAAGTAGTACATTCTGCGGCATCAACACCAAGAACAGAAGCCAAGAGTTAACTTCCCCTTTAGAATCTACAATGCAAGTTTTATGAAGCTGTGCAACTACCAGGTGCAGTCCCAAGTCAAAACATCAGGGTGAACCCTTTTGTAGACTCGCAGGTATATTCAAGTTATATTCAGGGTCTCCAGTTTTAGTCCATCATCCAAAACACTTGGGAGCCACATTCTCAGTGAATCATGTCCATAAGGCTACAAGGAGGTATCTGGATACATGCTAAGCCTTAACAGTTCATGTTTACACTAGGAAAAAAGCATGTTTTTAAACCGAGCTAAAATCCTTGTTGAAACGTATACTACGTAGGAAAGTACAAGCCTTTGTGTTTTATTTAGCCAGTTCAAGAAACAAAGTATCATGATGATACCTTTTATTGGACTAGTTTCTGCTAATATCTTAACTTCTGTGTCTCTTGTTTCTCTTACACTTAGAACCAACATTGCAACCGCACTCCTGCTAGCTCAAATTTCAATTTTTAGTTCAACTCTTAACTGCAGAATTTTAGTACAACATACACTTCTTTCTTAATGTAGACATGGCCTAAGAATGAACAAGTAGTACGGCTGCAGACAAAATAAGTATGTTTCTAGAGGTAACTACTTCATTCACATCATCATGCAAACTAGACTAGCTTTAACTTTAAGTAACCCTATCAAAATATAGTTTAAAAACCACTTACCTGTAAACTAAATATGAAATAACCACTAACACTTTGTTCTGCAATGACATCTTCCATGGTACGCAAAGTGGTGCCTAAGTAAGAGTTTAAGAGCTGAGTAGGAAGTAGTCCAATTGAAGAAGCCACCAGATAGTTTGGCAATGATAAGTCTGTAATCTAAATAAAATAAGATTTAAGTAACAATGCACAGGTTCAGTATCATTTTGTCCCATAACAAAGCAAAGACAACCTGATCATCTCACCAATACAACTGTGCAAGCAAAATTGTAGTATTAAGTTGTTCTGAAAATAGCTAATGGCATAAAAGTTAAAAGGAAAAACTTTTAAACTTCACTTATTAACTTTTTTTTAAATTGTATCTCATCTTCCACTGGATTGTACCTTTGATTGGAAACCAAATCAACTGAGGATTCAATTTTGCCAGCTCTGTAGTGAACAGAAAGTATGCTGAAGTTTACAAGAACTTTGTTCTGAGAAAGAAACATGTTTAGATGACAGAGGTTCCACGTGCATTTAAAAACAAGAACATTGGGTGAAATCCTAACGAACAAAGTCAATATCACTTGACTTTAACGGAACTAGAATTTCTCCCATGCTATCCAAGATTTCAACTTATATAAAATTTAGCTAACACACAATGAGGTTAAAGACTTCATATTTTTGTACAGAAAAGATATATAGATATACATATAAGCAACTTATTGTAAAAGGTTCTTACATGTGTTAATTTACCATACAAAAATATTTTGAACATTTTAACAAAAATAAAATTGAGATGGTGTGTGAACATTTTGGAGCAGCTCTAATGACTATGCAGTCAGCAGACCATTTGTACCAGGACAAAGTACACAGTACCAAACAAACAACTACTAACTAAGAACTGTTGAGAAATTCCAGAGAGGAAGGTAGAAGATGCGAGTCCAGAAAGCCATAGAAAGCAATTATACTTGTCAATAATGGCAGACGGTAAAACACTGGATTAAAATGGGAATTATATGAAAATATGTATGTGCGTGTGTATGTATCTATCTATCTATCTATATCATACACACACCACACACCTATATCTGTCTTTATCTATCTTTGGCAGTTCACCGATTTTGTTTTCCTGTGATCATGGAAGTACAAGGATAACAGCAGCAGACATTTATGTTCTCATTGTCCGCCTTCCTCACAACCTCCCTCCAAGTTTCTGCACAGCTCCTATGCAGTGAAATTCAATCCTTGCCTGGGAAGGAAAACTCAAGGAAGAAAGAATAGGTCAAGTTCTATGGTCATTAACTGTTACCTATCTGATGTCAGGGTAGCCAATTCGCCTCAGTTCCAGTATGAACACTGACCCTTTAACTTATTTCAAATAAAGTTGAAAACAATAAGAGGGTGTTGAAAGAATACATGCAACAGATCAGATAACTGATTTTTAAAAGTGCATGCGCAGCACAATTCCTCTAATACGGTCACTGTGGTCTTCAATTTTGTTTGCTTAGTTATAAACAGCCAGGTCATCTCAGCATATTGAAAATACACATCACCAACTTGTATCCTCAGCATGGTTCCTGCCCACTTGGCTCACAAGACCAAGAACACAAAAAAGTAAAGTTAGTCATTTCAATGCACAGCTCTTTATGCAACTGACTGCTGCTGTGGACTACTGAGGGCAGTGTGATCATTTTATTACTTTAACATAATTTTAATAACTGAATATCATAGCATATACTTTTCAAAGTAACGTCAGCGTCAACATTCCAAATAGTTTCTAGCATGAAGTTTTAATGCAAGCGTTTTATTTGTTCTGGAGAAGGAAGAATAAGAATTTTTATAGTGATTGTAAAATTTTAGTTACCATAGAACTTTATTTATATAAAAATTTTGAAGAAGATATATGCCAGTAACAAGAACAACGCATTTTCCTTTTGTGGAAGTTGGACTGTAAGTTCTATTAACAAGTACACTAATTATCATGCTGAACTACTTTTTTTGTAATACTGTAGAAATCTAGGCTACAATGGAAGAAAACACAGGAGACCTGTTTTATTTCCAGAAGAACGTAGCTAATTATCTTACTATCTTTTTAATATTAAATAGACACCAGATTTGGTAAGTAGGGCACTATCATTAAATTTAATACTATTGGGAAAAATCACAAAAATTAATTTGAACACTCCTGGATAATAAATCCTCATTGTTGTTTTGCACTTGTCCCGATATGTAAGTAAGGGTGAAAACAGACATGATGCTAACCACTCTTTAACCACCCTTGGTGGTTATTTATGCATGTTGCAGGGCTGTATTGGTGCCCTGTGCAGCCCCGAAACATGCATAAATGACCACCAAGGGTGGTTAAAGGGTGGTTAGTGTCATGTCTGTTTTCACCCTAAGATACCTTCTTTCAAGAGGTCAGAACGTAGGCTTCTGATTTTGTCTGACAATAACTAGGGACGCCACAAATTGCTATAGAAATTTATAATAAATACATAGGACAGCATAAGAACTACACATACTGTATCTGTAAGGCTAATAGGAACTGTTGAAGAAATACAGATTCAGGTCTTAGTAGACAAACGTCCAGTTGTCTTTTAAATTTATTTAATAAATTACTCATTAGTAGAAGGCATATCTAGTTTCTGAAAAACTAAATTCAATTTTTTTTATTATTATTTTTTTAAACTACACAAATATAAGACATTTAAGTACATCAGAAAGTTTTATCAATTAACTTCAGGTACTCCCCCCTTCACTGAAATGACAGACATCCATCCTTAATTCTGAGGATGTGCCAGCTACCAAATCCCATTCGTTTCTTTGGAGATGCTTTATTTATACACTGGTCCAACAAGTCCCTAACTGTAGTGAGAATTCAAGTGGAATATTTTACTTTCATGCAGAGTAAGAAGTGAAAAGATTTCCCTCGCTAGTTGTCTTAATTTGGGGTGGAGAGAGCTTGAGATAGCCAATGGAAGAATCAGCTATTAAGCAGAATGGATGAGTTTAGGATACCCTTTTCAACTAGCATTGTAGGTCTTCATTCGGTTGCACAGCTGCATCTCTTGTAAGGCCACTTAAGCTGCTGAGACAACTGAATAATTCTACTATTAGCCCAAAATATGGAAGTGACTTGGTGGAGGATACTGAGTTCCAAGAGATAGGGGACCCAGTCACTGTGGTACGCAAGTGGAACAAGGTAGAAAGAAATGCATAAAATATAAACCTGAGTTGTGCTTAATCTTGATACACTGGTCAGTTTCATCTTAAAGTTTCACTCAGAAAGTCACGGGGAGGTAAAATGTTAGTTGGCAAAGACCTTGGCCATAATTTGTTAGTCCCGTGGGGGTAGTAGTGGCATGAAAATGAACTGAGTCTGCACTCACTTCTCACCATAGTTGTGCTGGACATGTAAGAGCTGGCAGGCATTGCAATTTCAGCATCCTCAAAAACTAAGCATTTTAAATCAGCTCAAGATTTTATAGACCCTAGAAATATTCCAAATACTGTAGTTGTTGGTTTGGCCAATAACAACCAGCTATTATTTTATGATTGGGACTGACGGTGAAAGTTTTAGAAGCTATATGCTCATGCGAGGGATGGATCTTTAGCATTCTTCACTTTGAGTTTAGAATGGATTTTTCCTCTCAGAACATAATTGTTTTGATGCTCTCACCACCTCCACCCACCCAGCTCAGGAAAACACAAGTGTTTGGAGGGGGCTGATGGCCTTCTGGCAGATCACTCTTAACAATTTGGAGAAATGTCCTTTTCTCTGATTTTCCATCAGACCTCTCCTCTTTTGGTGGTAATCCCAACTGTTTTGGCCTCAAAGGAAATCCTAATTTGCCTAAAACTGTTAGAACAGATGTGTGGGGAAACACAGCCCGACTGACTGAAGCGGAAGTCTCTAAAATTGAAGTCAACAAGCTGCAAAGACAGACCAAGCTGCTTTGTCGCTGGGCTCAAAGACAGGATGAAGCTCAGCTACCACATGATCCTGAAGGAGTTAATGAAGCTTCATTCCCTTCCTTGGAAAGGAAAAGATTCCCATCTTACAATGGGACACACACACAGAGTGCTTGCTTCTAACATCTCCTGTGATCTCTCTTAAATAGTTGTCCTGTATACACATAAACAAGAGCTTTTAAGATTCATGCCACTACAGGCTGAAAAATAAATGCCACTGAAGAGAATGATACTCCTCACATGAGTGCAAAGCTGACCATAAAATCAGGTTACACTGAAGGATTACAGGTCCCCAAACTGCATCTGGGCGTAAGGACTCCTATGCAGATGGTACATTAATAGAGTTACAGAATCTGGGCCTTTTCAATTTTTACTTAAAGAAATTACAAGACAGGGATGATAGTTTTAAAACTAATACTATGCTTATAAAAATCACAAAAAATCAGGGCAGACCTAGTCTGCAGAAGTACTTTTTTTTATTTTAAACACAGCCTGAACTCTAATCTTTAAGTTAATGACATCCGTTAAGAGCTTTATAATGCTCCAACATATGAAACATTTACCACAGAATACAAAATGTTTCATATCTAAACATGTCTCTGCAGACTCAAAAATGAAATGGTGCTGTTATCACAGCATTATTAAGATGATGATGGTCTCATTTTCAGACAAATTTATTTTCATCCTTGGGAGAAACAGTAGGTCCAGATCCTGCATATAAGGCTGCTTGCACATGAGGGGGGGGGGACTAGCGGGAGCCGAAATTACGCCAGAGGAATCTTGGAAGGTCTGCTTGTTTACGCAGGGTTTTAGCCCGTTTCTGGCGTGATTTCACCTGCGGCTTACCGGGTTGGAGCCAATTTCATACCTTCACAAATGGGTCATTAGAAGGCCGGGAGAGGGGACACACATACATCAAGCATGTCTTTGATCAGGTGTGAATGCCATGAGGTGGATGACAAGCTTTTTATGCACGTTTACAAGGATGATTAAGAGCTTGGTTTCACAGCTCAGTAAATTACTTTCCTAAACACACATAAAAGCGTCATTCACCCGTCTTGGAGCATTCACACCTGATCAAAGGCATGCCCCATATGTATGTGCATCCCCTCTCCTGACCTTCTAATGATCTGTTTGCACAGCTGTGAGAGCAGCCCCAGCCCTGTAATCTGTGGGTGAAATTGCGCCAGCAACAGGCTAAAACTCTGTGCACATAACATAAGCGGAGTTTCCCGCGATTCTCCCTGGCCCGATTTCAGCTGGGGCCAGTCCCTCACCCCCCTCCTGCGCAAACAGCAGCCGTAGTCTTCTAGGGTGCAAAAATAGGCAAGACAAAAATCGCACCAGATTGCACCATCAAGCAAACTCAAAGGTCAAGCCTTCCTAAAAGTGTTGAGACCTTGTTACTCCCCGTCCCCCCTCCATCCAGCTAGAGCCCTGGCGCATGGGCACCACTTACCGAAAACACAGCATTTTGGAGACCGAAGGGGATGGGTGTGAGCCTGGCCAAGGCCACCACTTTGAGGCCGCTTCCTCCTTCCACGACTCGGATGACAGCGCTGAGCTTCTCGCTGCCCTGGATCCTGGCTAGTACCCAGCGGGCCAGCAGCTTCTTGCAGACCACATGGGAAACGAAGGTGCCGATGAGGACCCCCAGCATCATGAGCCCCATCCCCAAGACGAAGCCGTACAAGTAGCCGGCGGCCACGTTGAGCAGGATGTAGCCCCAGCCGCAGGGGAAGGAGACCACGATGAAGCCCACGGTGAAGAGCAGCACCCCGGCCAGACTGTCCAGGCTCTCGGCCCACAGCAGGAGGTCCCGCAGGTACTGGCGCACCAGGGCGAGCGAGGCGAAGCACAGCGCCGCCACCACACAGGCGCTCAGGCAGCTCTTGCACCAGCAGGTGCTCAGCAGGCAGCACGAGCAACGCCAGCTCCTGGGCTCGGCCAGTCCGGCGCCCCCGCCCGTCTCCGGCAGCTGGCACAGCAGGAGCTCCGGGTGCGGCGGCGGCTGCAGCCCGTTCGGCTCCGCCGCGTAAGGGCCGTAGAGCAGCCCGGCCGCCTCTTCAGCTCCCGCGCCGCCGCCTCCACCACCAGCCCGGGGCAGCCAGCGGCTCAGCTCCTGTCTGGCTCCCTGGGCAGCCGCGTACTTTGTGGCCCTGGCGAGGAGGAGCTGCAGCACGGCGGCCCCGGAGTTCCGCATCCCGCCGCCACCGGCGGCTTTAAACCGCCAGCAGCCGCCGCCGCTGGGCCGCGGGAATCGCGCCGCTGCGCCTACTGGCCGGTCCCCGCTGCCCGGGCACAGGCGGCCGCTCGCTCATCGCCGGCTCCACTGGCCAGGAGGGACTGAGCCGCTCGAGCCGGAGCGGGATGGGGGGCGCTGTCCCCACTCAGGCAGGCCGGGCTGGGTCCCCGCAGCAGGATCCGGGCCGGCGGGCGGGTCTCGGCTCGTGAGCGCTGGGCGGTTACACGGCGGCTCTCAGCTCGTTGCCGCGGCGTCGTTGGTGGCCCTGGTGGAGCGGGAGTCCTGGGGCGCGGCGGCGGCAGCAGCAGCGGAAACAGCGACTGCGGGCTCCATCTCCCAGCAAGCTTTGCCCAGCAGCAGCTCCTCTCCGGCTGGGAGCGAGTTCTACTGCCGGCTCCGAGACCGATCCAGCGCGGCGATGCCGATGTGGCAAAACCCGGCCGGCACCACCAGCAGCGTGCGGGGGAGGCGGCGCCCGGTTGGGTTAGGGGCGGGGAGGCTCAGGCAGCAGCGCCTCCTCAGTCTCAAACTCTCCCAACATGCCCGCTGCAGCGCCTCCTCGACAAGCGTTCGCTCGCAACGCACAGCGCCCCCTGCCTCTGTCGCTCAGCGCACAATCCCCACGCAGAGGCCCTTCATAGCCACTCAACATGCCCACTCATCTCGCCCTCAAACTAAAGAACAGCCTCCCCCCCCGTCCAGGTTCCTCTGTGTAGCTTCCACTCAACTGTTTAGCGCATAGAGCCTAATACACAGGCAGCCCCCTGCATGTATTTCTTGTGCATTCAGGCATCCCCCACTCCTCACAGGTTTAGCGTGACAAAAAGCTACTACAGGGGTGGGTGTTCTTCCCTCCTGCACTCTGCCCACCAACACACACCCCTCTCGTATCCCACTCCCTAGGATTCGCAGCTGCGGAGACCATGGGAAGAAGAAGCTGGACCAGCTGTTTCTTTCTTCCAAAGGTGATCCAACCACTGCTATCTTCGCCCATCCACAAAAGCCACTTTTAAACGAGACGCTTAAAAGTGCCGCCTGAGCCCCACGTTCAGAGGAAAGGGAGTGTTTACATGCTCCCCCCGCTGCTGGAAGGGATGTGCTCCCCATTATCAGCAGCAGCGGGGGCTGGGAACACAGGGCTTTGAAGAGGTGCATTCTGAAAGCCTCAGGAGAATCATCATAGGGGGCGGGATACTGAGAAGGGCTGACCTGGCTGGAGCCCCCAATCTTTTCCCCAGAGCCAGGGATCATCTGGGCCTCCGAGTCTGTAGCGGCAGCGAGAAGGCTGCTACCTTGTAAACAAGGTTCTTTGAGATGGCTCCAGACATTCTCACTTGTGAGAAATCTCACTTGTCACAAGAGACTGTTCGGAGCCATCTGCAGTAAGGGATCTGCACCCCTTACTTATCACCCTCCGCACTTTCCCATTGCTTCTTCCTGGTCCTGGTGTGCATGCAGATTGTGCTCTTAAGGCATTGCGCTACTCTCCGCCACCCTGTGATGATCCAGGCTGGAGGTGTATGACCCAGAAGCCACTAACAATCCTCAGGGTTTATTTCCAGGTAGAGTCCTGCCACCCAACGTGTGTCGGGGTGTGTGCGTGTTGAACCGCCTCCTTTTCCTGGTCCCTCTGTCCCAGTTCCCTCAATTCCTCACAGTATCACCGGCATTAAAAGAGAGAGAGAGAGAGAAAGCAAGCATCCCTTCATTTCCGTTGACCCCTCATTATGGAGCAAATGATGGCGGAAGTTAAGGACCTAGCCAGGGCTGTGCAAGCTCTTCCTATGGAGGTTAAGGATCTTAAGGTTCAGCAGGGCAAGGGGGCGGCTTCCCCACCGCCTCCTCTCCTTGCAGTTCCTGCGGGAGCAGGAGCTCCAGTACCCTGGGAACCCAAAAGGCCCAAGATAACTAAATTCACCGGGGATTGATGCCAGTTCTAAAGCTTTCGGTCACTCTGTGAACTAACCTTTAAGGTGCAAGCGAAGACATATGACACTGTTGACTTAAAGGTGGCTTTCATTATAGGTTTATTAGAAGGATTAGCCTTATCCTGGGCAACAGTGAACACCTCTCCTTACCAGTAATTGTTAGGGGGGATGGGGTAGAAGAGGGGAAAGGGAAGGAGAGGAGTAGTAGGGTTAAGCCCTTGACTAGGTTTCCAACTCTCTGGCGAGACCACGGAGTAGGTAATTCCCTCAGGGTCTTGTTTTGGCTTTCTCTCAATGACTGAGAGTGACCCGGATCATCACAGGGAAGGAGAGGAGGAGTATGCTCAAGGTACAAGGACAGGTAAGGACAAGCAAGAATAACACTACTCACAAACTCCAAGGGTTCCAGGGCACTCTGATAAGACTGGTGTGGAGTGGAGGATCCCAGGCTTCCAAAAGGAGTGACGGGGAGGAAGTGAAGGAAAGGGGGAAGGGAAAGAGAACAGGACTAGCACCCAGGGATGGGAGAGGGGGGGAAAGGGAATAAGGTAACTGAAGGAAAAACTAGGCAGGTGGTCAAGACACACTCACCCAACTAGAGCAAGAACACTGTAGGGGAAGTGGGGAAACAAGCACACAAGCAAGGAGTTACAGAGGGGGGAACAAACAGTAACAAGGATCAAGGTATAGCAAGGAAGGGGCTTAGCCTCTCAAATGATTACCGGTGGGGATCTGCTGCCCCGCCAGTACCTTTATACTAACAGGC
This sequence comes from Sphenodon punctatus, assembly GCA_003113815.1. Classification (NCBI taxonomy): domain Eukaryota; kingdom Metazoa; phylum Chordata; class Lepidosauria; order Sphenodontia; family Sphenodontidae; genus Sphenodon; species Sphenodon punctatus. The sequence continues at coordinate 1,693,824 of QEPC01011654.1, forward strand.
CAGGTGTGGACACTTACGTTGGAGTCATGGCTCCACCCTGTAGCATCCTATGCTGCCCTGCCAGTCTCACGCTGCGTCTGGGCGGGGCCAGCGTCTGAGCCCCAACCGGAGGAGTCACAGGCTGCGGCGGCTGCCCTGACAATCTTGCATTCCATTTGGGCGGGGCTAAGTCCGATGGCCCTGTGGCAAGTTTCTGCGGGGGCTGTGCTTGGCCTGCCACTTCTCTATTGCCTACAGCTGGGGTGTTGCCCTGGTGTTTCCTTCGGGTTGCCTAGCAACCCTCTGATCACTATTTAGCATGTGTGAGCTACAGGGCAGCGTGACAGTAATAGTCCCCTATTAAAAGATTATACAGGGTTCGTTCGTGAGTTTACATTTCTTTTCGATTATCCCCATCGGGTAAAAGATGCAGAAAACGTAATAGTGAGCTTGAGACAGGGTAAGGGCCCCCTCCTGGAGTACGTTACACGGTTTCAACAATTGGCAGTAGAATTAAACTGGCCTGATACAGTTCTGCGAGTTATTTTCAGGAGAGGATTAAATGATGAATTAAAAGATCAACTCTCATATACCAAGTTTTCAACATGGACATCAACATTCACGTTGATGTCCCTTCCCAGCCCTCCATCTCTTGCTTCCTCTCACTAGCCTCCTCCTTCAATCTCCACCTTTGGACCAATTCTCCCACCCATGCTAATGGCCATTCTCTTGACCTCGTCTTCTCTAGGAACTGCTCTGTCTCTGATCTCCTTCGATCCTCATCCCATCTCTGACCACTTCCTTGCCTCTTTCAATGTCTCCCACTGTCCCCCATCCTCTTCCCCTTCTCCATGCCCCTTCCGTGACCTGCAGGCCATTAACTCCCTGGACTTTGCCTCCTCTCTCTCCCCCCTTCTCCCCTCAGTCTTCTCCTCCTCCCCTGACTCTACCATTTCTGCTTTCAATGCCTCTCTCTCCACCACCCTTGACTCCCTTGCCCCCCTCTCCTCCCACCCTGCCCGTTCCCACAACCCCCGTCCTTGGCTCACCCCCAGTATCTGTCACCTTTGCTCCTGCACTTGTGCTGCTGAACACCTTTGGCACAAATTCCACTCTCATGCTGACTTCCTTCACCCGGTCAAATCAAACACCATGTGAAGGGCCTTAATACCCGCAATCGCCTGAACTGGATACCAACTAACAGGCCAGTCCTCTCTAAAAATAATCGCTACACCACCTCCCCAGCCATCCATGCGGGGCTGATGCTGCACGACATACCCGGCTGGAAGGAGATCGCCCAAAGTTGGACCGGTCAACTCGTCCAGTCAGGTCTCCATAATACATGCAAGGTCCACGGCCCCATCTGAGATTATATCCCGGACAATTGGGGCCTTGTTAACAACGGACCTCGCATTTAGCAACAGCAGCCCCCCACATGTGGACCTTGGACCCGGTTCCTCCCTCACCCCCAGCAGGGGGAGGGCAACCTGCACCTCCCTCAGGCACCTAGGTCCCCTAGGGGCGCGAGTCATCCAACCCTATGGACCATACCATCCTCACCCAAGAATCACCCCTATGGACAACCCTCCCCCCGTCCACCAAATCCTGGCCCCCCAAACCTGACTGCTCGTCCTGTGGCCTCCCCCCTGCCTCTTCCCCTAGAAACTCCCCCCATCCCCCTGGTCATCCTGCTGCCACCAGGGGCTGGTAGGGGACATACCCACCCACCCCGCCCAACTTCCCCCTCTCACCAGGGTCGGGTCCTCCCCCCGCACTAATAAACCTCCCAATACTCCCCCTGCTGCCACCAGGGTCAGTTACCAGGATACCCTCCCCACCCCTTCCCTCTAACCACCCCTCCTACACCCCCACCCTTCCTCCCTAGCCCTGAACAAGAAAGAACCCCACAAAAGCGTCCCCTGCAGCCCCAAAGTGCCCCTAAGTGCCGTGCCCTTTGGCCGCAGCCTTTCAGCTTGTGGCCTGCAGCTCGCAGCCTGCGACGGGAGCCTCTGGACGCTGGGCTTTATAGCCCTGGCTACTTCCAGGTGGGGGAGGGAACAAGCCAGCCCTCACGCCCATCTTCTGCATTCCTCCCCCCCCGGTACTCACAAAAGTCTTTTCCCCGCAGGTGGAAGCGGAGCAGAGTGGAGCAGCGGTGGCGACAGCGGACCCTTTCCTCGCTGGCAGCAGATGACAACAGCACAGCAGAGGCAAGCAGGCAGGTGAGTAGTCCTAACGGGAGCCACTGGCCACTGGGCTTTATAGCCCCGGCTAATTCCAGGTGGGGGAGGTGACAAGCTGGCCCTCGCAACCAGCTTCTGCATTCCCCCCCGCCCCCCGGTACTCACAAAAGTCTTTTCCCCGCAGGTGGAAGCGGAGCACAGCGGAGCAGTGGTGGCGACAGCGGACCCCTTCCTCGCTGGCAGCAGATGACAACAGCACAGCAGAGGCAAGCAGGCAGGTGAGCAGTCCTAATGGGAGCCGCTGGGCTTTATAGCCCCGGCTACTTCCGGGGCTACTTTCATTATATTTGTGTGCATTTACAGAACTGCATGTTAAAGGCTTCTGTTTATTATTTAATTATGTTTGTTATTGTTTACTGTGTTGACAAGTGGCCAGAATTCAGAGCAGCAGGAAAATAGCTAGGAAACAGCTGCACAGGATGGGAATTAGAGGTGTGCACCAGGAGGCCATGTCATTTTCATTTTTGTTATTTAAATCTGTTGTTTTTGTTTTCATAAATATCAAATGGTCATTTTCGTTTTTGCTTTGTAACATTTCCAGCTGTAACATATATTTTCACCTGGAGGGATTGTACCTCCAATTGAAGGCATTACACGTACCAAATTCCAAAAAGATTGGATAAAGGAATCCAACTTTATAAGCAGTTGAATTATATTATTTTGCAAAAATCTTCATATACATTCTTAGCTGNCAGCAACCATCTCGCCCAACAGGCGCGTGGCTTTCTCTTGAAAGCCACGCTGCCCTCCAGCTTCCAATGACCTTGGAAGCTGCCCCCACCCCAGCTCCTCCATTGTTGGCTGACGCTCTTGCTTCTGCTCCTGCTGCTCCCCCCGAGCGGCAATACTTCTCCTGCTGCTAGAGGCAGCTGCTGCAGTGGGACGGTTGCCCGATGGAGGACGAGTGGCCGCGTGGATTTGGAACCCACTTGCGTCCACTGACCCAGCCTGCCCGCTTAGCAGAGTGGCATTGTGGCATGTTTTTAAATGTTTTGACATGGTGGATGTCCCTAGGTTGGTGAGCTCCTGCCCTTGCTTAACCACCTTGCTGCACAAAGTGCACCGCACCACACGGGGATCATCCGCCTGCACCAACTTAAAATGCTCCTAGACCCATGATTTTCTAGCCCCTCCTGCCTTCTGCCCTGCACCAGGTGATGCACTCCTGGGAGGGGCGTCACTCCTGGGAGGATATGTTGGTTCTGGTGACACTTCTCTTTGATGGACAGCCATCACCTCAGCAGCACCAGATACAGAGACCTCCTCCACAGAAATCTCTGCATCGCTGTCCCCATCCACAAACAGCGTGACAGAGGCTGCTGGACTCCCCATGCTGCTCCCACTCTGAGCAGCAATCTCCCCCTGCCCCTTACAGCTGCTGTTCATCATCATCATCATCATCAACTTTTATTTGTACCCCGCTCTCTCTCGCCTATGGTGACTCAAGGTGGCTGACAACAAAAGCAAAAAACATCTAAAGAACAATAACAGTTACAATTCAACACAAACCACACAGTCTAAATAACCCCTCAATTGACATATAACATTTCATAACATAATTTCTAATTTTTAACCATCCCCTCTCCTCCCTCACAAAATTCAATATAATACAACAAATCAATAATATTACAGNGCAAAAATCTTCATATACATTCTTAGCTGTAACTTCTTTGCCTCACATTTAATGTAGCTAGACCTTGGCAGATTTACACTCCTTCCCATACTTAATATCTCTGCCAACTTTCAGAAGGATTGGATAAATGTTCCCAGTGGTATAAGCAATTAACTTATAAATGTATGTCTGACTGTAACAACTTCGTAGTCCAACCAGTGTACATGAAATTTGGCAATGATGTATATCACACTTTCATGATCATCTCTGCCAAACATCAGAAAGATGTGATAAAGGGTCCCAGTTTTATATGTCTGCACAGCATATGCAGAGAAGGAGCCTATGCCAGGGATTCTCTTACATCTCACTGTGGTATAAGATCGGTGTGTGATGCCAATTGGCCAGCAGAAATGTCAACCAAATAGCCTCATTCTGTGCTGTGTCCATTCCAACATCTGTCCCCCACTTGTTACTGGGAAGTCAGAAGCATCTGTTTAGGAAAGAGTCAATAGAGATTCTTTGATGTCCTCTGTCACAGTGCTGCAGGATGTGATTGTAATGATAATTGGCCAGCCTGGATGTGTAAACTATGTATCCTGATTGCTTATTGCTATCCCCAAAGTCCCCGTTATGTCCCTTCTATGCCCGCCTGAGGACTGCTCCCCTATGCCTGCCTCAAAGCCACTACTGTCAAGTCAACCCCAGAGCGGCTCCTTCGGTCAGCCGGGGGTGCCTTCTTGGAGGTCCCCTGTATTAAGCGGGGGGCCACAATGGAGAGGGCATTCTCAGTGGCCGTGCCGCACCTTTGGAGCTCCCTCCCGGAGGAAGCTCACCTGGCCCCAAGCCTTTTGACATTCCAGCGAAGTTGTAAAACCTGGCTGTTTGCCCAGGCCTTTGGGAAGGGGGGGAGGGGGGTTAGAGGGTTTTATCTCCTTTACCCTATTTATTGTTTTATTGAGATTCCCGGCCCTGTTTTAATATTTTGAATATTGGTTTTTTTATATGTTTTAACTGTTTTTAGATATGTTTTATATGTGATTGTTCTTATTGTAAGCCACCCCGAGCTGTTTTAGGAGGGGCGGGGTAGAAATTTAATAAATAAATAAATAAAATTAATTTGCCATTCTCCTCCACCTCCACTGCCTCCTCTACAAAGGTGGCATCCAGGTCCTCCATGCCTTCAACGAGAACATCAGGTGGCTCCTCAAACAAGGGCGGATTCTCAAGCTCGAGTGGATACACCATGAGAGTCAAGTGTCTATGTCCGTGTCGACCCATGTAGGCTCTGGGGTGGGCACGGGGTATGGAGGGTTGCCTGCCAGTGGTCATGGCTTCTGTGGTGGGACCAGGAGTGGTTTCAGAAAGAGCAGGTAGTGAGGGAGCCATATTGACCTGCTTCTGGCCCTGGCTAAGGCGCAGCCTTACATGTGTGATGCAACACCACACAGAGGAACTGGTCTAGGAACTCATAATAGGGCAACATTTGCCTCCTGTGGTCAGAGGCAAAGTTGTTGTCTGTGGCAGAGTTGCGCTTGTCTGGCGTAAGTGCTCACAGGATTAGGGCCCCTCACACAGTACCCTCCTTAGGAATTAACTCCACGTGTCTTTATTTACACAATCCTCCAGCAGTTAAGTCTCTCTGTCTGCAATGTTCCACTCTCAGCGGTTCCCCACGTCTCTGTTATTGATTCCCAGAATCATACAGCACCCTTTGTATCCCAGTAGAACCCCACAGTTAAAGCAACCCATTTGCTTGGTACTTGCCCTCAGTAGGCTCCCAGCCTTAGTCTTGCTTCTCCAGCAGTCTCTATTACTTTCAGTAACAGTTCACACTCAGGAATAAGCCCTATAGTATTACCTCCAGGAGGGAGACCTCTCTGGCAGGTCCTGCTTCTTGCATGAGCCTTTCCTCAGCCTTTCTCCCTCCCTGGGCTGGCCACTGCCACACCCTACCCCAGCGCCTGGGGACCAGTGCCTGCAGCTCAGCTAGCCCAGGCCTTTTGTTGGTGCTAGCTGCTTTAAAGGGCCGATGGTCCACAGGGACTCTGCTCTGCCACATTGTCCCAGATCTCTTTGTATTTATGTCTCAAGTCCTTAGGCCACTACCAGCACTCGTTCATATCCTGGGTGTAGCCCTGTTGCACCATTTGGACTGAGATCTCTTGGTACACTGCCTCATTCCTTTAGCACTTTACCAGGGCATATTGGACCTTCTGCTTTCCCCTCCATAGAGCAATGAAAACTTTGGTTTCTTCCTTGGTCCAGGGAATGCAGTGTTGGCACGCAGATCAGTAAGCAGAAAGCAACTGTGATTGTGTAGTGGTGGTGGTGGTGCTGGTTGTTGCCTGGCTGTTGGTTTAAGCCATGGCCTCGATGATCATAATTCTCTGCAAGTCATTGTGGAGAATGCAATGGCTCAGAAAGAGCAAGCATCAGGCACATACTGTGAACTAGGATGAGGTGGGAGAATGCTTGTTTGAAAATGGTGCGGTGTGCTTTTAAGGCGGGTGTTAATGTGCATGCCAGTGAGAGTGGGAGCAGAGAGAGGGGCCAGAAGTGGTCACTCCAGAACATTCTAGGCTTTTCACCTGCAACTCTATCATGCTGGTGGACCTGTAAGCATGGAGGCTGAACACAACCTAATTGATGGGATGTGGACACATGAGTGCACATTAGCCCACATTCGCTTGCACAGCAGACTCTGCAAGCTCTGGGATCCCACAGCATGTTTGGTGGGTGGTGACCACATGACTGGTGGGGATTAACACCTATTATACTGGCAGGTGGACACTCACCTGGTGTGGGCTTCCAGTTCATTTGTGAACACGCTAAGACCCATTCAAGACAAGCACACAGTGTTCATCGTCCTCTCAAAACTCAGACTCTCCACGCACCAAGACCTACTCAGCACATGCAGCACCACTGACACTCATTCACAACACATTCATCCATTCTCCATTGCAAACTCAAAATGTCCACACACAGACACACCCAACAAACACACACTGCCCCCTCACCAAATTCATTCGCAAGCACGCTAATCAAGTGATTAGTGTGGATCTATTCTGATGCTGCACCTAGTACCTGGCTGGCATCAGGTCAGCCAAAATTAACTCCAACTCATCGTCCAGCCAGGTCTCCGTTATGCTTGCAAGGACGTTGATTTATTTGCCACTGACCTCGCATTCAACAGCATCAGCTTCAGTCCTGGGGCCCCAACAGCCTCACTCCCCAAAAAATCCCAGGTTGGGGGGGATTGGAGAGGGGGACCAAGACTAATTGTCTCTCCCACCTCTCCAGATGGTGAAACCTCTCCCCTCGGCTATACCTTCCCTTGCCCCATGCAACCTCAAATTTCTGCCCCCTCCCCTCTGGCCTCCAAAACGGAGCCAGGTGGTTTAGGAGGATCCAACATGTCAGTATCTCCAGAGACAATATCGTCAGAATGACAGCAACAGTATTCCACGTTCCTCACCATCCTGCCCTACCCTGACAACTGCTCCCTCCCCAAGCCCCCTCCCCTCACAAGGAGCCCTCCCCATCCAATCCCCATGTATGAACCCCATCCACTCTCACTTGGGAATCCTGTATTTGGGGTCTGAATTCTAGAGACCATTTTGTGGAAGAATCTGGTCCTGATCCAGTCACAGTGGCAGGTTGTGACAGTGTAATGCTGTTTTTATCCCAGCAGTTAATCCTTTCATAGTGTGAAGTAGGGCCGGGACCCCAGGGCAATTACCGGGTACCGGATTTACCAGATTCCGGTTTCCAAAAAACCGGATTCCCGGATTAAATCCGGTATACCGGTACTGGATTTATTCCATTGATTTTAATGGGGCACTGTCCCCATTGAAATCAATGGAATAAAATAATTCCTCCCCCTCCCAGCCTGTGCGGGTGGAAGGGGGGACACCACCCTGCCCAGCCTGTATTTAAACAAAAAAATTCCCCTGAGTGTCCCACTGCAGCTCCGGGCCGCCGCCGGCAACCCAGAGCCAGCCCCAGCTCCAGCCCCAGCGGCCTTCCCAGCAGCAGCCGGTAATTATACTGTATGATCCCTGGGGTGGGGTGGGGGGTTTAACACCCCCCCCCCCCAGGGATCACCCTACTTCCAAGTTCTCGCACCCAGGGATCTCGTACCTTCATTGAGCTCCGG
>QEPC01011654.1:1719153-1790092 GCA_003113815.1 Sphenodon punctatus
GGGGCAGAGGGGGGCAGGCGGGAGGGGCTGGAGGGCCCTCAGCAGCTCACCACACAGGGGATCCTCCCATGGCTAACAGATGCCGGGGGTCACCCCATGACAGGGCAGGACTCGGGGACCCCACAGGGGAGGGCTGAGGGGAGCCGTCACACTATGGGGGCTGCTCCACCAGGAAGCCCGGGCAGGCGGTAGTGGCCAGCAGGGCACATGGGCAGGATGCACTAACGTTCAGTCCAAACTCCCGTTCACAGACCAAGTACCCGCTTGTGCGAGGGGAGAAGCTGCTGGCAGTGTGGAGCGGAACTGGGAGATGCGGGCCAGGAACCGGCGCCGGAGGGAAGACCTCAGCAGGGGGCTGCTGGCAGAATCACAACTGTTAGCCAAGGTGCACTCCTGCGAGCTCGTGCTCACCAGGGAGCTCATCAGAGGGGAGGAGGAAAGGGACCGGGAGATGCTGGCTTCCATGATGGCCCAGTCCCACACCGAGCACCTCTGGGACATGTGCCAGGCTGCCACCCTCCAACGCGAGCAGCGGCGTGCCTGTGACAGGCTGGGGTGTCAGGCCGCATGGCTCATGGGGGACACCATGGAGACCCTGTGGCATCACCCCCACCGCGACAGGCCATGCCATGCTGTGGAAGGAGGGCCAGCAGCCAACCAACATTATGACAGCTTCCCACTGGTGCTGGTGCCAGTGCCCCCCCTACACACCTTGGCCACTCGTGGTTCCCCCAGCAGCAACCCTATGTGGGCCTGGTCCACGGGGGTCCCCCTCCCCCACATGGGGCAACTGGACCCACTTGCGGGGCCGCCCATCCTGGCGGCACCCCCCGTGGTCCCGCCCCTGCTGCCACATGCCCCCTTCACCTGGCGGTGATGCCCCCACCCCAAGACCATGCACCCTAGGACGTGCAACCACCCATGGTGGCTGGCCCACTCCCACAGGTAAGGCCACAGCACACCAGACCCCTGGGGGTTGTGGGGTGCAACACCGGGGTGGGGGGCCCAACAGGAATCCAGGGAACTGTGTGAAGCTGGACCCCGGTAGGGAACACATTGTTGAACCCACGACATGCACATGCAGTACACAGGATGGGGAGCAATGGCCATTGCCAGGGCATGTGTACCTGCTCATTGCCGCATTACTTGACTGGGCAAGTGCTGTGATACCATGGGTGGGCCATCCCGGGGGGGCACCCTCACAGAGCGCCCTACGGCACATGCTATGCTCGTGTGGGGAGTAGGGGGCTCCCCGGATGCCTATGGGGCACCCTTGCCAGTGCAAGGGACAGAGGTGAGTGCACATGGTGATCCCTTAACCCCTTCTTGCTCCTCCAAGCAGGGATCAACAGCAGAGGCTGGTGTGGAGCGGTCAGTGGAGGACAGGGAGACCGGATCATCCACCCGGAGAGCACTGCGATCAGCTGCGGTCAGGGCACGCCAACCAGCGAGCCCTGGTATTGCGGCCAAGAGGGGGAGAGGGCGCCCCAGATGTTGAACCCCACCCCCTTCCATTGTACAGTTCCCCCTTCAATAAAGGTGTTGTCCCTATACCTTGCTGTCACTTCCTCTGTCTGGGGACATGGGGTGGGTGCAGCGTGCAGGGAGGCACCAGAATTTTGAGGGCTCTGTGCACTCCCTGCCCAGCTGATGGGGCCGGAGACTAGACCAGTGATGCTTCATGCAGTTGAGGTGGCAGGAACAGATGTGCACTGGACCTGCTTACGCGAGCCGGCTTGTGTTGACCGGCGGGCCTGTGGGGGACCAGCGCAAGTCACGGCCGACAGATAGGGGAGGGCACTCACCGCCGGGCAACCCACGGGACCCGTTCCCTGGACCCAGTAGGGCACACTTGAAATGGAGGGTCGGATGCAGGTAACGGGTAGGGCCCAGCAGTTTTGAAGGAGGTCACAGGCCTACAGACATGGATGTGGGTCCAGTGCTGGCCAGCGGCAGGCTGCCTGGGCAGCAATGTGGTGGCAGATGGCGTCCCTGTTCCCCTCAGAGCTGCTCGGGGCCGCCCCTCCCTGGGCACGTTGGTATGGGGGCACTGGCCCAGCCCTGAGCACTGGTTCAGGGACACCATGGGGCCCAGCATGGTGCGGCGTCTGACAGATGCCCACCTCGTCCATCTCATGAGCGCTGCCCTCCTGAGGTTTTCTGCCCTCCGCCGCTGTGCCCCCAGGAGGACGGACTGGAGACTCTGCAGACGGAGCAGGGTAATCTGCCAGGGCAGCATGCGCAGCAGCAGGAGGCCTGTGCCCAAGAGGTGCAGCAGCTCGGCCCTGGAATGTGGGTCCTCCTCCCCCAGCAGCATGGTTCTGCTGTTTCCCACTCCCTGCCACACTCTTCTGGCACGTGCCGTGTGCGTGGTGTGCTCTGCTGTCCATCCTGTGCTCACGGCCCACTCTCCCCGGAATCGCGGGAGCTCCTCCGTGTGCACCCAGCCTGGGATTGCAGTTCTCTGTGTGCTGCACAGTCCCGTGCTATTGCCCCTCCACCCCACGCCCGACTGGCCACAGCATGTCCCTTATGTACTGTGTAGGCCGGTGGGGGCCGGGCAGCAGTTGGTGCTGCGCAGGGGGTGTGCTGGGGCAGCAAGCGGGTGCCGGGTTTGGCTGAGCATCCCCGCGAGCTGGCCAACCACATGCCCACCGGGGGGGATGGGACCGCGGACACCCCTGGGTACCCCTGCCTCCGCAACCACACTGCCATCCCCCCAGCCTGGGTGTGCCTGTGCAAGCTGCAGCAGTGTGCACTGTGGATGCAGAGCCTGACTCAGCTACACACCCTGGCGCAGTGCCCGACCGTGGCCCCCTTTCTTATCTCAGCAGCTGTGCAGCATCCCTGCTGTCTTGTGCGTGGGTCGCGGCGCCCTGTCCACAGCGGGCCTGCCTATCTCTGGCATGCAAGGCTGTCTGTGGGCGAGGGTATCCGCTCAGTCTGTGCTTGTCCCAGTTGCAGCATCCCTCCGTCTCCTGCCTGTTGCTTTCCCGGAGCGGGCCCCAGTGCTGCCATGGCTGGTCATTCTGCGGGGCCCTCAGCCAGGGATGTCAGGGAGGGGTGGTCTCCCTGTGCAGACATGCTGTTTAGGGCCCTCTGGCTGAGCCCCAACGTGCAGCTGTTGGTGGGTGACCCCCTGTCGGCGGGGGATGACTTCTGGCTCCTGTCACGGTACATGTGGATGATGGGTCACCAGGTCGGGGCCCCGGCGTGCCAGGCCCATTCCCTCAAGCTTGCCTTCATCTCCCTGTGATAGTCTCCTTAGGGGCACCCACCCACTGTTGTTGTGCCGTGGACCACTGCGGAAGTACCGGCGACTCGCCTGCTGACAGAGCTACCCAGGTATGGCCTCATCTTGCTGTCTGGGGGCCCTCTGTTGCTGCCCTGTACACCGGAAGCCTCCTGTATGCATGCAGCATTCCGCATGCACCCTCAGACATGGGGGTCCTCCTGTGGGACCTGGGCTTGCTGTTTCCTGAGGTTGGTGGCCCGCTCCGGACCGGGGACCCCACTGCTGCAGAGCTTGCCACCCTTCAATCGGTGAGTGACCTTCCAGCTGTATGGGCTGCGGCCGCAGGTGCAGATCCGCTCCTTCCGCGCTACCTGGTGGATGCTCATATGCGCACCTGAGGCTTCCAAAGGGACCTGTTCACCTGGGAGGGTCTGGCACTGGGGTCGTTGCCCCGGGAGTGCTCACCGGACCGTCCATGAGCAGCCCCTTGCCACCACCCACTCGCTGCCATCCTGGTGCCCGGGACAGTGCATAGATGCCCCCGTGCCTCTGATTAGGCTGTGCGCTGTCTGCTTCACTGCTGTCTGCTGTCCCTGGACCCCCTTGCCCCCTCTGTGTGATCGCTGCTCCTTCCCTCTGGGGCTGCCCAGGTGCCCTCACCACCCTGTGCGGGCGCTCCTGTGCCCTCCTGTTGTGCCTCTCGTGCCCGGTTGTGGGTGCCCCTGCACTCCCCTGCTCTGCCTCTCTGTGCTTGGGGGCCCGCTTTCCCCCGGCACCAATAAAATTATGTTATGCCTGTCCTGCCTTGCCTCTGTTGCTGCTGTGGTGTCTGGGTGCCCCTTCCCCTTTGGCGGCCCTCCTGCCCCCATCTGTGTGGTTGTGTGTCGGGGGTGTGCTTGGGGTATACTGGTGGGCTCCAGGCCTGTGGGGTTGGTGCCAGCTGTGAGGTATGTGTTCCCCTGGCTGCTTCCCTGCTGGGTGCTGCTGCCTGGGGTTGCTCCTGGGGTGGTATTGGCGGTGAATGGTCGGCCAGGCAGCCCCTGGCCTCACCTGTGCATTGGTGTGGCCCTGCCCCTCCCCTCTGCTCCCCTCTGCTGTCACCCCCTGTTGGTGCGAGCCATCTGTGGTGGTAGCAATGGATGGCCAGTGGCACCATGGGTGCTGGGCGACTGAGTGTGAGTAGGGGTCGATGTGGACCCGGCCTGTGGCCCGACCGATGTCCCTTCATGCAGGGGCCGGGGTGCTCCTCGGGGATTGGCTGTCAGCATGTGGGGTGGGCCCCTGGTAGTGTCACTGCCCCGCCCCTCCCAGGGCCCATTGGTGCGGACATTCCCCATGGCCCTGTCCATTCTCTCCTGCAGCTACTGTTGTGCTGCTGGCGATCTTGCACCTGGGCATGATGGTGCAGCAGCTGGAGCGGGTGGCGTGGGACATGTGGGCGGCGGGCCGGCTGTTCGATGGCATCTGTGAGTGTGCTGCCTGTTTGCTGGGCCCTGTGCCTGTGTCCCTCCATGAGGGGTTCTGTTCCTGGGTGCCCAGGGCCGGCTCTGATAGCTGTGTCCTCTCCCTCTGTTCCATTCAGTGCAGGCCATGATCGCTGAGCAGACCTGGGAGCAGGGGGAGTTGTTGGAGCTCCTCCTGCACATCCTGGAATGGCTGCACCAGCTGGACCGCGTGCAGGCTGAGTGCTGGAACTGGGCATGGGGTCGCTGGCCCTCTTGACCGGGGTTCAGTCGTCTGCTGGGACTGCCTCTGCTGTGGTTGTTTCCCCCCCTTCTGTTGCCTCGTCCTCCTCCCTGCCCTGTTGTTGTTGCCCCCTGTTGCTGGTTCCCCATATTAATAAAGGCTTGTGTGTTCCTTTCCTGGTGTGTCCATGTTGTGCTTTGCTTCGACCTCTCCCCTTGTGCGGGTGCCTCTTGGGGTGTGTGGGCATGCTGCCCATGTTGTGTGGGTGCCTTCCCACCCTTGCCCCCCCCCTGGGCAGTGTTCCCGTCCCTGTGTGCTTCTGTTGCCTGCTCTGTGTGTGCTGCTCTGCTGTGTTTGGGGGGGGGGGGGAGCTGGCGCTGGATGGTCTGGGCTTCGTGCTGGGGCTGTGTGGAGACGGCTCCTTTGTACCGGCTGTCATCCCATCTCTCTCCCGCCATGCCCGTGCGGGTCCTGGAGGCTGGGGGGGGCGGGGCCACGTTGTGCAGCTTCGTTTGCCCTCAGTCGGCTATGTTGTGCCATCACTGTGCCAGGCAGGGCTTCCCCGCTGTTCCCAGCCATCCGTGTACTTGCACAGGTGTTTGCCGGGATGGGTGTTTGGCTGCTGGGTGTTTGTGGGCCCCGCCCCTTTCCTTCTCACAACCCCCTGAGGTGCTGTCCGTGTAAATGTGTCCCGACTCGGCAGTGCCGGTGTTCGCTGGGTGTACTCACCCACCCGTCCACACCCATCTCCACCCATTGGCGCTGCTGCGCCGTCCGTGTAAAAAAGGCCATGGACACACACCCATCTCCACCCATCTCCATGCATGGAGCCTCCTAAATTTTTCCAGATGGCTCCGTGTGTGAATGGGTGGGTGATGGGTGGAGATGGGTGTGTGTCGGGAGAATGCAGGCACCCACACCCACGGTGTTCACCTGGGCAGGCACCCAGTGCACACCCATCCTCCCACCCACCGCTGGCCTGTTTACATGCACAACCCCTCCCCACCGCACACCTGCTCGAACACCCAGTGGTGGGTGGGGGCATCCATGTAGAAAGGGCCATAGTCACCAGAGCATGGTGACTGTGGCAAGGTCAGCCTGGGACACAAACCTTTGTTCACTGCTAGCAAGAGCAATGCATCCTAAACCAGATATACATCATTTATTTGGCAATCTGGAATAGTAGATACTATAGATGAGTAGAGATCTTGACTAGAATTTGGTCGTCTCTGAGGCAGAATAGACATAAGGGTTATGTTTGTTCCCCTTTTGGGTTTGCATTAAGCGGTTCAGATGCCTCCCAAATCTTATCCATGGAGTGGTTTTTAATTATTGCCAGCATCATCAAATCCGAATACATATACAGTGGTAACAGAATAATTGATACAACTTTTTGAATGCAATGGTGTTTGAAAATCCATGCATTTTTACTTTAGAAATGAATTACAGATGCTATGCAATAATGCAGAGTGCGCAGAGCTGACTCAGTGAACTGAAATTGCTTCAATAAAATCTTTTGGTGGGGTTGTTTAGGTACAGATGGTTATCTGCTTAAAATCACTAAAGCTACTAGTAAAATATCTAACAGATGCTCAAGTGTTCTTTTGGGATGAGAGGCTTAGGAGCACAGAACTGGCAACACTTCCTTTAGAATTAAATTTTCACCTGCTCATGTGGTGTGCACCTGTCTCTTTTTGGCAATATACTTTGATACAATTCCATAAAGGTCCACATTTATTCTGGTACCTTTTCTGTTATAATTTATAGTATTAGCATTTATAAAAACCTGCCTTCATCTTTTTAAATATAGACTTAAAAATATATTTGTGGCAGTGTCTTCACCCTGCAGTCTGAGGCTTAATTTTAAGAATCTCTCTCCCTTTCTCCCTCTTTTTGCCTGTATCATCTTCAATGTCTGTAATGCATGTGTGGGTCAGTTTTGTGTCTGAGTTTAGTTTCTACTAATATTTTTAGATTTAGAAAACTTTTTTAAAAGTTCCACGCCTGGAACTTCCTCCCTGCCCTCATCTGCCTGGCTCCCACCCTCCACACCTTCAAGTTCCTCCTCAAAACCTACCTCTTCCATTCCACCTTCCTAACTCCTGCTAACCATTCCCACCCAGGATTATCCCCCACCTGTTATCTGTAAACTCTCAACTTACTGCAACCAAGCCAAGAACGTGTACCTGAGCTTTTGCATCCTCATGAATGTTGCATCCCTTGTGTCTCACTCTGTTCCCTCTCCCCCTGTTTCCCCTCCCCCTGTCTTTAGATTGTAAGCCCCTGGGGAGGGACCATGTCTATCTTATTCTTTGTAAAGCGACAGGTACATTGCTGGTGTTATATTGCTAATAATAATAATAATAATACATTAATAATTAATATCATAGTTCTGTGGATTTCAAAACTTCTTTGTAATTAGTTTAATTGCCTAACTGTTCTTACAGTTAGAACATTCTTCCTAGTATTTAACTTAAACAGTTTCCCCTACAATTTGAACTCATTACTTCTTGGCTGCCTCTTCGAGGGCACAGGGAACAATGGATTTGCATCCTCTTTGTCGCAGCTTTTTATATAACTGAAAACTGTTTTGATGTTCTCCTTCAGTCTTTTCTTTTTGACGCTAGAGATTGCAAGTTTTTATAACCTTTCTTCATAAGTTATATATTCTAACCAGGGGCGTAGCAAGGTTGAGAGGGGCCCGGGCTCAAGCCTGTTATGGGCCCCCTATGTCCAAAACCCCAAAGTGGGCAGGGCTTAAGTGATGGGGTGGGGCTTAAGGGGCGGGGCCTGCTGACAGCTTCTAAATAATATACAAAATCCTCTACAGCAGCAGCCTGATCACCAGGCAGCTTTGGTATTTGGTAGTCACAGCAGAAAAGGGCCGTAGTACAGCCCTAGGGAGACAACTTGGAGTACAGAGTCTGCAGGCTTGAGTAAGAGGGAAATGGCCATTCACACAAAATCCAAACTAGAGAAAAAGCAGCGTCTGTCACTGTGTCTAAATTTGCTTGGTAACAGAAAGCCACCACATTAGAGCCTGGCCAAACTCAGCTCAGGATCCGACACTTCCATCCATTCCCACAGGTGACCTCATCCATTTGACCTCACCCTCTTCTTGGGCACAGCCTGAAAAGGGCCATTTATCAATTTATATTTATCAAATAATCCAAGTCATGATGGCTGATGCTCTGTTTCAGGGCAGGAATGCATCCCAAGAGTCTATTCATTTGGGGTTAAATTTCAATCCCCCTCTTACAACAGGGTTTTCACCTAGCCAATGCTTTTGACCTGGAATATCCCAACAGAATGGCAGTAAGATAGGAGACCTGTGGCTAAATGCAATTCACTGCATCAATACAAACCATTTCCTTCTGGGGAGAAGCAGCAGCTGGCTTAATTCCAAGAGCTGCAGTTTCTCCCAAGAGTTCCATTTTACAACTTAAACATTTCAACATCATTGATTTTTTAAAAACAAAAATACAAGCTCACATTTAATAAAACAACTGCAACACCCCACCCCCAATAATTTTCCATACAACTGTAACTATCACATGCACATACATCACCACTAAGGATTTAGCTAGGGAGATGGCCAATCTCTTCCTTTTTGCCTCCCAGAAGAAAGGCGATCCTGCCACATGCAGTGCCTCCTACTGATGGGGATTAGCTTCTAAACTCTAAAGCCACAGGGCCTGCTTTTCCATCTCTTTCCAGAGCTGCTGCTTCAGGTGTCCTCAGAGGGCAAGAGGGAAGCCGAGGACAATGTGGCCCACCAACTCTTGTGATTTTGTTAACATCTTATTATGATATTAATTAAGAACAGCACCAAGTACATTGCTGTCACTATATAAATAAAATCATAATAAAAAGAAAAGCATTGCATTTATAGTAGATACCGAGATGGAAACAGCTTCAGGGAAAAGGAACTGACCCCATGAGTGTGGGTAAGGAGCTGGGGGAATTGGTCCAGGGTACTGTGCGTGAGGGAAAGGGAAAAAGGAGATGGATGGAATCAATCTAGGTCGCTGCATGTGGGAGGAAGGAAGCAGATGTGGCTGGCTGTCATGTGTACTGCATGGGGGTGAGGGGGAGCAAATAGGGAGATTGGTTGAAGGTGCTGCATGTGTGCGAGGAGAGATAGAGCAGATGGGAGTATGGATCCAGTGTGAGCTACACCTGTGTATGGCAAATGGGAGAGATCGGTCTAGGATACTGTATGTGTGGGGAAGCAGGTGAAAATTGGTCCAGAATGCTGCGGGGGAGGATCAATCTAGTTACAGAGAAGAAATAGTTTAAACTTTACACTGAAAGACAAACCACTTGATCAGATAGAAACCCCTCCCAACATACAGATAAGTGGTAATGGCCCATTCATTAGGAGGTGTGCCATTCATGAGGAGATGTGGAGGAATGTAGGTGGGTTTGAATCGAGATCTGGGTTTCCTGTCACATTACATAAAATAATTGTACCTTTATACAGCTTTTTTACCCTTTGTAACTTTTTGTATTCTCCAGCCTATGTTTTCCATCCAGTTCTCCTAATGTAACGGACATCCCCGCTCATATGGGTTGGGAGGCGATTGGATCTGATCAGGTTTTCCCTGTTTTTTTAGATCTGACACCCGCCTACGAAAGCTCGTGCACTAATAAATATTTACGTGCCACTGGACTCTCTTCTTGTTATAACCATATACTAACACGGCTACATTTCTAGTATTTGCAACTCTAGAAAGAGAACTTGGGTGCCACTGTGGATAATTTAAAAAAAAATAAATCAACTCAATGCATTGCATCAGTCAAGAAGAGAAAAAATATCAGGAGCTATTAGGAAAGAGAGAGAAAATATCATACTGCAACTATATAAATTCATGGTGCACCCAAAGCTTGGATACTGTGTGCAGCTCTAGTTAACAGACCTCAAAAAGGATATACGAGAGGCGGCCAAATTTGCAGATGACATAAAGTTATTCAGGAGAGTTAAGGCCAAGAGGGATTGTGAAGAGTTGTAAGGGATCTAGGACAGCTAGGAAAATGGGCAACAAAATGACAGATGGAATTCAGTGTTGACAAGTACAAAGTGATGCACGCAGGAAAAATAACTCTCACCATATATACCAATGCTGGGTTCTAACTTGGGTGTCACTACATGGAAAAAGAGTCATTGGATCAATGTGCAGCAGTGGTCAAAAAACAACAACAGCATGTTAGGGATAATTCAGAAAGGGATAGAAAACAAAGGGCGAAAACAGACATAACACTAACTCTATTTTAACACTACTTTAACATTTCTTATGCATATTGCAGGGCTGCATAGGGCACCAATATAGTCCTGCAACATGCCTAAGGAATGTTAAAGCGGTGTTAAAGCGGAGTTACATGTTATGTCCCAAAATGGAAAATATCATAATGCCACTATATAAAACCTATAGTGAAACCACACCTAGAATACTGTATCCCGTTCTGGTCACCCCATCTCAAAAAAAGACATTGCAGAACTGGAAAAGGTGCAGAGAAGGGCACCATAGAGATGCCTTGGATCATTTTTAATTCTTTTTGCTCCCTTCTTTCCTTTTAAAAAAAACACCTGAAGACCTATGTATTTTCCAGGTGCTGTTAGGATTGACTGCTGGTTCCCCTTAATGTATTTTGTCCTCCCTCTTTTCCTTCTCCTTTTAAATGAGATGGTGACACTCAACTCTATCTCTCTATCTCTCTACTCCTTCTCTCTCTCTCCCTCTGTTCAAGCTCGTCTCATCAACTGTCTCTCTGACATCTCTACCTGGATGTCTCAACGTCAACTCAAACTCAACATGGCTAAAACTGAACTCCTTATCTTCCCCCCTCATCCTTCCTCTCCTTCCTCACTGTCAATAACTATTGATGGAGTCACCATCCTGCCTGTCCCCCAAGCCCGTAGCCTAGGCTTCATCTTTGACTCAGCCCTTTCTTTTAAACCCTACATTGACTCTGTTGCTAAATCCTGTCGCTTCTCCCTCCATAACATTGCTAAGATTCGCCCTTTTCTCTCTGTCTCGTCTGCCAAAACTCTTGTTCATGCTCTGGTCATCTCTCGCCTCGATTACTGTAACCTCCTTCTCACTGGCCTTCCCCGGTCTCACCTTTCTCCCCTCATCTCTGTCCAAAACTCTGCTGCCAGGGTCATCTACCTCGCCAGTCGCTTCGACCATGTGCAGCCCCTCCTCTCTTCGCTTCACTGGCTTCCCCTTCCTGAACGAATCCTGCACAAGCTCCTAGTCTTCACCTATAAAGCTCTTCACAACCTTGCTCCCCCCTACCTCTCTGCACTTATCGCCCTCCATACTCCAGCCCGTGCACTTCGCTCCTCCTCTGTCCCTTCTCTCACCCTTCCACGCCTTCCCTGCTCCCCTAAGCGCCTTCGTCCCTTCTCACTTGCTGCCCCCCATGCCTGGAACTCCCTCCCTGTCCACATCCGCCTTGCCCCCTCCCTTCATACCTTCAAATCTCTCCTTAAAACTCACCTCTTTCGCTCTGCTCTGTCTGACTCTTTATCCTGCTGAGCCACTATTCCTATACCTACGATCGGTTTACCCTTATCCTTGCAACATGGACCTGCCTGCTGTCATTCTCATCGTAACCAAGCCAAGTACGTGCACTTGAGACCTCGCATCTTCATGAATGTTAGACCCCTTGTCTCTCCCTCTGTTCCCCTTCCTAAGTCTCTCCCCCAGCTCCTGTCTCTCAGATTGTAAGCCCAAGGGGCAGGGACCGTGTCTATTTTATTACTTTGTAAAGTGCCAGGTACACTGCTGGCGCTATATAAATGTTTGTTAATAATAATAATAAATAATAATAAATGGTTTTAAAATGGATTTTATATTGTTTTATTTATTGTACGTGAAGCGTTCTGAGCACCATTTGATGGGGAAGGTACTATAAAATAAAATAATTATTATTAGTCTAGCAGCCTCAAAAAGACACTGTAGGTGAAAACAGACAAGCACCTCAACTCTGCTTTAACTCCATTTTAACACCGCTTTAACGTTTCTTCTGCATGTTGCAGGGCTGCATAGGGTGCTAATACAGCCCTGCAGCATGCATAAGAAATGTTAAAACAGACATGCATGTCTGTTTTCACCCATACATAGGAGAGTCAGGCAGAACCATGGGATTTCTAACAGTGACAACATCTGAGGCAAAATTCAAAGCAGGGAAGCAACATCAGCAGCTGGAGAATAAGGAGTGAAAAAAGATATGGCAAGAAAGGTACAACTGTTCTCTCCCACAGAAGACACTTGTGTGAATGTGCCTAGTGTGCACTCTTTGGTTCCCCATTCCCCTCCAGAGACACTGGTATTTAATACAGACTACTTGCCAACCCTAGGTGTTCAAAAATCATAAGTTAGGATCCTCCAAGTTCATGAGATTATTATACAGCACATTCAGTGTTCAAAATGCTTTGTAATCCTTCTCAAGTTCACCCTTCACAACAACCTAGTGGGTTCCTTGCTCAGACAGGATTTGAACCCTGGTCTCCGAAGTATAACATCGTATCCACTAAACTGCATTAACAAATCTCAGTTTCCCCTCCCCTGCTTCATATCTGTTCATCCTAAATTGTAAACCCCTGCAGTAAGGACCTTTGTCTAACTAATGATTGTTCAGGACCTGGCACATTGCCGACACTGCACTGATTAATAACAGTAATAAAAATTAATATCAACAATCTAAGAAAGTAGATTTCCAAAACAAAACAACTTGTGAATTTGGGTTCTGCTTATTTGCCTTCTCTTTTTCTAAGCCCTTGAGGGAAGGGATTCACCTTTTTAAGTTTTCTCCCAGACTATTCCCCAAGCAGGAAGGCTAGACAAACACATTATTTGCTAAAGAAAACAAGCGGAGATCCCCATTTAGCCACAGGAGCAGGGACTTTAATAAGGAAAACCACAAGCACTAGAAGGCTCCCGTGGTAGTCCCTAACAGAGAGCAAAGAGATGAGGTAAAGGCAAAGCAAGAGAGAATAAAACCAGGAGAAGAAAGCAGCCGCAGAAGGCGCTCTTGTCCCAGCTTCTCACCTAGGTCCCCAGCAGCAGCAGCAGCAGCCGCCTCCAAGAGCGCGCGGAAGCCCCCCAGCAGCCCGAGGACGCAGGCGGGGTGCATGGTTCAAGCTCCGGCTGTGATTGTGATGGGGAGGAGGAGGAGCGCTTTTTCTCTTAAGAGGCTATGCTGAGACGCCATCTCCCCCCGGAGCTTCCGAGGGAGAAGCACAAAGGGAACTAGCTCGGCAGCTGCAACGGCGCGGCCTCCCCTCCCCCGGTCTGGCGTCCGACAGTCCCTGAGAAACACCCTGCTCCCGTCAGCATTAGCGCCATGGCGGGAAACCCAAGCGCGGGCTGCCTGCCCATCCCCCTTGCCCAGGTGGAACCATGGCAAAAAAAACCCCAAAACCTCAGATGGGACAGGCGGCGCCGGGTGGATCCTTTCGGGCCCCATGGCTTTTTGCGGGACCCCCGGAGAGCAGGGCCCAGGCTCAAATGCACCCCCCCCGTGCCACAGTAGCTACGCCCCTGATTCTAACTTAATTCATGGAGCTGATTATCCTGGAAATCAAGGACTTTTAACCGTGCATTGAAATTTGTTTGAATGTCAAGCAGATCTGAAGTCAAACTCAGCTTAGCACAGCAGAAGCCTGTAGGCAAAGCGGTCAACTGGATAGTAAACTCTTCTTGTTGCTGGTTGTTGTGTTTTTTTGGTTTTTTTAATGTCTGTAAGCTATGGATGTTTTTAAAAATTCTTTTTTAAAATGCAGCTATACCAGCATATGCAAAATCAGATATCAGCTCAGTGGTTTGGTGTTCTTTTTGTTGTTTTTTTAAATGTCCTCTTTTTATCCTAAGTCTTTGCTTACTGAGTTTGTAGTACATTTCACCTCATCATTATGAATGAAATGAGATACCATAATGTAGAAAATGTTGGCCAATGCTGACTTTGAAGGGTGTATATAGCATTAGGAGTGCATCCTCAACTCACTGAAGCTAGTCGCAAAAATCCCATTGAATTTAATGGTGTAGGTTTCTGGCTCTGCCATACTGATATTACAGTATAATGCCCTTTTTACATTACAAATAAAGCCATGGCAGTTAGCTTCTTTACAACTTAGGTGCCACTTAACCTGAGTACAAACAAGGTTCCTCTCTGTTCTGCTGTCTGGAATGTAGTGGTTCTAGCTTAGCTACATCTTTGGTGGACATCAGAGCCCATGGACACACGTTCCCTGTGGGTATTTTCAGACATGATGGGACCGCAGGTAGCCACATTTTGACCGATGTGGCCAGCTGTGGTGCAGTCACATCTGAACAGGCCTGCCAGATGTTTCCACGGGCCAGACCCAGGGTTTCCCTGGGCCATGGTAGTTTTTAGTCCGGGCTGTAACTTGGGTCCATCGCTGAGTCACAGCCCGAGCTAAGCACTGCTATAGCCCGGGGAAGCCATCTCCAGACCAGGGCAGAGCAGGCCATCACATCTGATGGCCTGCTCTACCTGACTCCAGTCTGGGGCAGGAGCTGTTCTGGGTGGGGAGGAGGACGAGCCGTGCTCAGCAGCATGAAGGGTGGGGTCATGTGGATCCACATCCACATGTCACACCGCCCTCTCCCCACCCCCTCCCTAACCCAGGCCCAACACGTCTGTTTGGCAGTTGGGCCAGATCCTACCCAGGTTCAAAGCACCTGGTCTATGTTTACCCCATGAACC
Organism: Sphenodon punctatus; assembly: GCA_003113815.1. Taxonomy (NCBI): domain Eukaryota; kingdom Metazoa; phylum Chordata; class Lepidosauria; order Sphenodontia; family Sphenodontidae; genus Sphenodon; species Sphenodon punctatus. Next base: position 1,733,810 of record QEPC01011654.1, read on the forward strand.
GATTACATTTCTGTGGGGAAAATTCAGTTAATATGGTGTAGCAGACTTGGTGTTGCCAGGGTAAGTCTTGTCAGGATCCACACCATTCAATGCATGCTCACCATGGGAATTAGCATAAACAAAGGTTTATTTATACAGCACAGTCCATAATCAGGTCAGGCACCAAACCTCTGACCATTCTTATGCCTAGCCAAGCCCCAGTCCTCTAGCTGGCTTACACGTAACTCACACACAAATCTCTCAGTTGTCAGGCTTCTCCTCAAGCAGACTTCTCAACTCCCAGGTTCCTCAGACCTCAGGCTCCTCATCTGGCCTCAACTCCAACAGTATAGATGTGCTCCACTTGGGTTCCAGGCAGCTTTTCCCTTCAACGTCCTGCTTCCTTTCTTTTATAGTGCTGAGTGGGCATGGCTTTGGGCCCACTCAGCCTCTCTTAAAGGGTCAGCATCCCACAGGGACTCTGTCCTGTTACATATGGGTCTCTGTCAGAATCAAATCCTGTGATGTACACAGCACTTTGTTTATGTATGAGTCATCTTCTATTGATTCCAAGTTTCTCAACTGAATTAGAGACCACTTAGAAGTCAGAACCTGGCTCATAAGGAGGATTTACCATCTTGTAAATTTGGGCTGTTCATTAGATTTAACACAGTTCTAGATAAGATATGAAGGTGCGGTCAGAGAGCAATGTAAGAAAGCTTTAGTATCTGTTCTGAGTGACTTTTCCAGAGAAACCAAAAGAGGCTGTGGCCATCAGAAGTCCCTTGATAGTACAGCTCTACTGGGACTACAGATGAGAGGACTACCAGAAATCAAAGTGATTGCCAAGGTACAACACCATACCTTGCATAGTCTGACTTTGTCATGTGTTGTTCTTATGCCCACCTTGATTATTCCACTGAGCGATAAGCTTGTACATAATTTATAGACTCTCTTCAGTCTTAACATTCTTCGGCCACTTTGCAGTTTTGCATGACTCTTGAATTCCAAGTTTGTAACATATTCCTCAAGGTTTTCTTCTTGCTTTTGCACTCTGGTGTGGAAGAGGTATCTTCTATATACCGCAATCTTTCTATGTACTGAATAAATTATATATGTTAAGATTCTCAAAATCAGTAGTGGCTTCCATAATCCCCAGAAGCGTTCATAAATAGGGATGGGACTTTGGGCAAAATCTTGGTTCTTGGTTTTATCGGTTCTCCCTTTATCAGTTCGATCATATCTATCAGTATTGGATCTTTAACATTGTAGTTTTCACCAATGACATCAATGGGGAAAACTGCAATGTTAAAAATCCAAGAAAAAAAGCAATGCAAAAAAACAATATTGCTGATACCAAGAATTATCGGTACTATTGCATTAGAACCAAGAGTGCCATTATATTGGCCACTTTCAGTTCTCGGCAATACAGGGAGTCCCATCCCTAATAAATATCTAATGCCTGCTTCCAGCAGCACGTCCCCATCAGGAGGCGGGCCACCGTATTCTGCACCAACTGAAGTTTCTGGATTGTTATCAGGGGTAGCCCCACATAGAGCGCATTGCAGTAGTCAAGCCTGAGGTGATAAAGGCATGAATGATGGTGGCAAGGTCGGGGCCTGATATATACAGTCGAAGACGACAAACCAGATGTAACTTACTAAAGGCTCCCCTTGCTACAGCCACCACCTGGGCATCCAGGCGGAGCTGCCAGTTAGGGGTGGGAATACCGGTAAATCCGGTATCCGATAATGCCGGTACTGGGCATACCGGCATTATCGGATTCAACCCAGTAAATCCGGTCCCGTTACCGGATTCCGGGTACCGGATTTTTTTTACATTGCAGCCATTTAAATGAATGGCTACAATGTAAGTCCCACCAAAAAAGTTTTTAAAAAACCCTCCCCGAGTCCAGGCTGTGCGGGTGGAAGGGGGGACACCCCCCACCCACCCTGCCCAGCCTGGATTTTTGTTAAAAAAAAGAGCCGCCCACCCCAGCACCAGCGGCCGCGGCGTCCCCGCAGCCGCTGGTAAGTATAGACCCGATCCCTGGGGGGGTGTTTAACACCCCCCCAACCCCCCAGGGATCACCCCTACTACAAGTGACAGTGCTGCTGTACCTTTCTTTGCGGAGCTCCGGATGCAGCGGCGGCGGCGGGCGGTCCGGACGCCTCAGCGCCGGCTGTGGCTGCCGGCGTTAGAGACGCTCTAGGCCTTCCAGGGAACTTCCCCGGAAGGCCTAGAGCGTCTCTGACGCCGGCAGCCACAGCCGGCGCTGAGGCCGCCGCCCGCCCGCCGCCGCCGGAGCTCCCAAAAGGTAAGCGGCAAGCGCACTGAGCCTTTAGTAGGGGTGATCCCTGGAGGGGGGAGGGGGGGTGTTAAACACCCCCCCCAGGGATCGGGTCAGGGTCATACTTACCGGCGGCTGCGGGGACGCCGCGGCCGCTGGTGCTGGGGGGTGGGCTCGCCTCTGAGTCTGTTTTTTAAAAAAAATCCAGGCTGGGCAGGGTGGGTGGGGGGTGTCCCCCCTTCCACCCACGCAGCCTGGGAGGGGGAGGGGGGAGGAATTCTGGAATTGTATTCCATTGATTTCAATGGGGACACAGTGCCCCATTGAAATCAATGAAATAAAACCAGTACCGGATACCGGATTTAATCCGAGAATCCGGTTCTTTGAGAACTGGAAACCGGTAAATCCGGTATCCGGTAATTGCCCCGGGGTCCCACCCCTACTGCGAGTTGAGGAGAACAGGTAATGCACACCTAACCATACACCTCTGGTGGGCAGATCTGTAGGTAGAGAATGCATGGTCTGGAACACTGGAGGTAGCGGAGGTAGCAGTGCTGGTAGTTGCTTGCAAACAGTTAAGGGAAAGAATCCACATAGTTAGATAGCAGTAAACAAGAGCATTTTTCACATAGCTGTGTAAACGCAGCTCCTCTGCCCCGAATGCAGTAAGTTACCATAGTTGCCTGACTATCTTTCTGAGCCATTGTCACAGTCATGGAAAGCCTGTGGAAGTCACACCTTAAAATGTAACAGCTCATGAAGAGAGAGCATTGGGTGCATGCTGCAAACCAGTCCAAGGTGGGACAATGCATGTTTGAATTTGGCGTGCGTTGGCCTTTTAAGGCAGACACAGAGCATGAATGGAAAGGGGCAGGAAGTAGTTTCTCCTTGGAGCACTCTAGGCTGTTAACCTGTGGCTCTATGGTGCTGGCGGACCTGTACACATGTGAGGCTACATGCAACCTAATTGACATGGACACATGGGTGTACATTAGCCCACATTTGCCTGCATGACAGACTTCGCATGCTCTAGGATCCCACTGTGAGTGGGCGCTGCCTGTCCAGTGGGTGGTGGCCACATGTCCAATTGGGGAGAATGTCTAATAAACAAGCAGGTGGACAGCCACCTGGTGTGGGCTAATGTCTCATTTGTTAACACTCTACGTGACCCCACATGGCCTCTTATGCAGTAGATGATGTGGTATACTATCACTTTAAGATGTTGTTACCCAACATAACCTTGGGCTCCTGCAGGGAGTCAGAGGGTGTTCTAGCAGAAATTGGTATGCAGAGATGCCAGAAGGAGGCATCCACCTTAGACTAATAGGCCTTCCTGTACATAGGTCAAAAGAATATTATCCAGGAACAGGAGTGCCTGGATAGTTAAGGCATCTCGCATGCTACATTATAAAGCCTGAACGTTCTATTCCTTATGAAATGGAGATAATTTATGCTATCATTGTGAAATTTTGCATGGAGAGTTTCTGTTCAAATTTCAGAGAAACTGGACTTAAAATGGTTGAGAACCAACAGCTGAAAGTGTGGAGGCTGAGAAGCAGTTTTTTGCTTTTTCTGCAACCATCTCGATTTGATCAGCATGGCAGTTTTTTATTTATTTATTTATTTATTAGATTTATAAAATAATTTACTACCCCATCCCTCCTGCTCCAAGCAGCCCGGGGTGGCTTACAAAGTTAAAACACATAAAATCAGTAAAACCAAACAATACAATATGGGTCAGAACTCAAAATAATTTTAGAAACTTCAAGCCTGTGGGATAGGGGTTCCTTGGCTTTGGGTTTTTTGAAACTGCCCATTACTTTTAAAATGATAACTTGTTTAAATTCCCATTGTAGTTTATGAGAGAATGCAAAGCTGCACTTATGTTTCCTAGTGTGGCTTGCTGGAACTACATTTCCCAGCATGCCACACTAGGCAACATGGCAGCCCCCAGCATGTGCATGCGTGCAGCAGCCCCTTGCCTTTAAATGGCAACAGCGATGGCAACAGGGGGGAGGAACATATGTATGTGTGTGTATGTCCCCGCCCCCTTCTCTGTGTGTGTCCTCCCTACTCTCTCCCTCTCCATGTACCTTTCTCTGTCTGTGTGTGTCCCGTCTCTTGTGTGTCCCATTCTGTGTGAGTATCTGTCTCCCTGTCTCTGTGTGTGTCCTTCCCCTCAGGAGCATAGCTAGGGTGGAATGGGCCCCTGGCCAGGAAGTCAAGATGGGCCCCTCTCTTTGTGCTCTGCCAGCGGGCCTAGGGGTGCCACCCAGCTCAGCGGGCCTGGGGGTGCTGCTATCAAACACACAAGACACCCAAAATGCAGCCAGCCTATTAAGTGCATTATGCCATGCAAAGAGACATATATATATAACCAGTTCAGTTGTGCCCCCATAATCAATTCACGCTGCCCCCACCCCATAGCCAATTCATTTGCACCCCTGCCCCCATATAAGCAATTCATGCTGCCTTCCACCCATAACCAGTTCATTTGTGCCCCTGGGGCAGAATGAATTGATTAAATGGGGGGCACAAATAAACTAGTTATGGAGTGGGGGATTTAAAGACAGTATTCCTTAGCAATAACTTCATTAAGAAGAGTTAGTGAAATAGCAGCCAGAATAATGTCAGAACCATATTTGCAGATTTCCCAAGATAGAATAGATATTGCTTTACATCCTAAATTCCTACCTAAGATAGTATAAGTAAGATAGTTGTGACAATGTGGCCCTTTTTACACAGGCATCTCCCATCAGTGAACACTCAGATTTCTGCATGTTCATGAATGGGGGATCCCCATGTAAACAATGCGATGCCTGCGGTGAGTAGGGGTGCACGTGGCCACCTAACACGTATCCCCACTCACCCCCCCCACTCGTCCCCACGCACGGAGCAATCGGGGGAAATGGAAATGGTGGTTACTCCATGGGTGCAGATGAGTGGAGGGTGAGTGGGGATGCATGTGCGGCTGTGTGCACGCCCTGTCCATGCACCAGCACACCCATAGACCCCCCACCCGGTGAAGCCATGTAAAAAGAGCCTGTGAGGAACCACTTGAAGAACAAAAGGTTGCTGCCTTGTAAAGAAGGTTCTTTGAGATGTCTCCTGCGCTATTGGTGATGTGCTGCAGGGGGTGGCTCTTTCCCTGCTCGTAGCATCCTCCCTCTCCCTCTCCCTCTCCCTCCTGCCTTGCTCACCATGCACACCTGATGGTGAGCGTGGCCACATCTGCCATGGTCTGATAGGCTCTGTGGAGTATTTAGGACTGCTGAGAGTGGTGGCAGGTGTGGAGCTTCAAGTCACTTCTGCTTGGCCCACTCACCTTGTTCTTTCTCTTCTATATGAACCTTGTTACCCTTTGTCTTTGTTGTGAGTAGTGTCTGGTGGTGGTAAGTGTCAGGGCGCACAGACCAGGAAGAGTGCAGCAGCGATCCCACTGTCTGTCAGCTGTTCTGGTGGGGGGATGCTCCAGGAGCATCAGTGGAGCTGCTGTGAGGGGCAGGGCTACCCAGCGTGCTCTGGATGCTCCTAGCCCCACCCCATGGCCAGCTGGGAGCGGCGTTTAGCTCGGCGATGGGTTGGGGCCCCACCCTGAGCTCACCTGCCACAATTAGACTTAGCTCTATAAGAGGAACCGGCGACGGCAGTAGCCCTCGCTGGTAATCATTTATGAGAGGCTGGCCCCTGTGAGCTTTTTCCTGAGAATACCTGACCTTGTCTGTTGAATTCTATCTTGAGAGCGAGTGTGAGTGAATGGTCCTGCCTTCCCCCTACCCTGGTAACAGTGTAAGGATAAGTGAGGTCTTGTGTTTGTGTTATTACTACTCCTGTTCCTGTGATAGTGTGACTGTGGTGTGGGGTACCTGTTCCCTCCTTCCCTAGCCCTTGACTCTGTGCCTTTATATCACCTGACAAGTCCTCCCTATAGCAAGTGTTACCTACTCCTCTTCCCCTTCCTTAAACCCTTACCTTCCCTATTTTTCCCTTCCCTTCCTCCCTCCTACACAGATATTTCACGGTGTCCTGGGCCCTGTATACTCCCCCGAGAGTCTGCTTCCCTTGCCTGTGTACGTATTATTTCCTCTTGTTGGGGCAACTGGTTACCTCTCCGCTAGTCCCGATGATGAAAAGGGTTGCCTTCTAGTTAAGGAGGAAAGCCCACCTACCACCCTGAGGGACATTGTAATCCTTGATAGACATTCCTTTTGGAGAGGTGACCGCCCTGTTAGTTGTATTTTATTACCCTACCTTGTTTTCTTGCTCCCTTTCCCTCACCCCGTGACAGAAAGTTTCTGTGTACTGTTTGCCCCCTTTGTGTTCTGAGTGTGTGAGGCCCCTTCCCCTCCCTTTGTGATGGTGTGTGTTCTTTGTGGGTTGGTGTGATTCTGCCTAGTTCCCTCCTCCCTTATCTACACACACCAGGGTGGAGGTTGTTTGTTTCTCGCTCGCACCCTGCCTTGTCTTCATGTTAGTCTGTCTCCCTGTTGTTCCCTCAATGTCCTATTGTTAGTTCCCTATTGTCTTCTGTCTTTGTCTCCCTGTTCCTTCCTATCGTTGCCCCCTAGTTTCTGTGTAGCCTGGTGTCTGTGTTCTAGTTGCTTTCTTTATTCTTGTCCCTCGCTCCCAGGGTGTTCCTCGGTCTCCCATGTACCCCCTTGCTTCAGGGTTCCCTTGTGCCCCCCCTTGCTTCAGGGTTCCCTCGCCTTGGCTTATTACCAAGGCCCTTTCTCCTCAGGCCTCGTTTCCCCATCCCCCTACCCTTGGGTCCCTGGCCCCTACTTCTGGTTCCCTGTCCCTTGACCTCAGTGATGAGCCATAGGTGTTCTTAGACCAGCAGTGCTGATATCCATGCTGAACACCCTATCTCCTTGGTATTGGAGAGCGGCTGAGAGGTTTCCCCATTTGTACAAAGGGACATCCCAGATTCCCTACACCCTGTCCCCCCTCTGCCTTACCTACCACTCCTCCCCTTTCCCTGACTCTGCCCTGGAGTCATCTGATTCCCCTTCTGACTGCCCCTTTTCTCCTCCCCTTTCCCTGGCTCCACCCCTGGAGCCTGACAGTCCCCTCCTTCCATGTGTCTGTATGTGTCCCCCTCTCTGTGTATCCACCCATGTGTCCCCTCTCTGTGTGTGTGTGTGTGTGTGTGCCCCTTTGTATGTGTCCCGTGTGTGTGTCACGGGTTGGAGGTCCACATCCCCACTTTACCGGGTTTGAATGACTCAGTTTCCCTCACATACAGCCCACTTGAATCAGTTTTCCTCTCTGGCTGATTCAAGCCTGCCACAGGGACAACCCCTTTGTCACCCAAGAGCCTGATCCTTCCCGTTTACAGACTCTTTAATCTCTGGTTTCACAAGAGCTTGAGAGTCCTTGTTGCTCACTTGTGTTACACAGACATTTCTTCATAAAGATAAGAAGTCAGTTTATTGATTACATAAGCAAGATAATTGATAGAGTGGTTACTAGAAATCAAAGGTAAATATAACACATTCCTATATCTATACTGGTTGAGCTCCTAAATAAGCATCTTACCCTACAAGGTCCATAAGTTCTGGTTCCTCAGTCATAGATGTAGAATGACTGGGCACTGGTCTCTTAGTTGGTAGAAAGCAAAATCATGCCTCTCAGTCCATGGCTCAGCTCAGCCCTCCTGGCTGCGAGATGTTGAGTGAGTTCCCGATAGTCACTGTCCCCTCTGGGGTATAACTCCTTATATCCCCAGGAGGAAACCCCTCATATCTTTCTGAAGGCTTCTAGAATTCCTTTTGTTCTTGCTATCAGCTTTCTGTGTCTCTTGCACATAGGCAATGGCTGCCTGCATTAGCATTTAAAATGTGTCTGGTATTTTAAATGTCTGGGGCAAATCCACAAACTGTCTTTCCATTTCCTGGAGCTTGGTCAAGTGTCTCAGTCTTGATTTGAGTTTTACAGTTCTTAATTGTAATATTACATACATGTGGAACCTTTTGCTTTACATATTTACTAGACTTGTAGTCTACATGTAGGCCAGTATCATACGTGTGTGAACCTATGTTCCTCCGTGACAGCCCCCCCGTAAGACAGCATATGCAGTGGACACGACAGAGTCCCGTAACATGCTTAGACTGGTGTGTCCTACCGGTGTGTGTAGGAATATGCAACCCCCCTACCTCATTTCCATGTGTTTGAAACCTATTAGAGTTAGACCTTTGGTTTTCCAAACCTTCTGTCAGCCCTGTGGGGCTATCATGTTCATGTGTTTTCCACCATGTCGTAGTGGAGTGATCCTCAGGATTCAGTATGTCTGGGTTCAATCTCTTGTAGGGGTATACCCTGAGGTGTCTATGTCCCTCCACCCCGTGTTGCATGTGGGGTTCCTGTGGCCCATACCCTTCAAGGTACATCAGTAGGTGTTTGTATAAGACTGTGACAAATGGGTGGGAACGCCATGTTAACAACCTTTGTACCCCAGTTACAAACTTTGGCCATGTTTCCAGATTATCTGGCAGCCTGTTGCTTATTGGCTGTAGTTCTGTTCCCCATGTCATAATTTCTTTGTCTGATTTACCTGGATGATCCAGACTGCAGATCAGAAGTATTATTAGGAGACACAAGAGGGAGTGTGGAGTAAGTGTGGTACCTTTAACACTACTGAGCACCCCCCTTCTGTTGTCCGTGTAACTCTGCATTTGAAAACACTTTTCATCAGGAGAAATGCTGTAATTCCTAGTGGGTAGACTGTTGTCCTTTGGCATTTGCATTTCCCACATGGCTGTGATGCTGTGTGTGGATGTCTTTGCATTCAAATCAATCACGCAGCCAAAACCTGCTTCTGTGAAGGGGCTATTGTCAGCAGCCTTTCTTGTACCCTGCCCCCAAGTTCTGTTTGTACCTCCAGGATCCCCTGGGTTCGTATAATCGTGTATTTTTCCTTCTTGGGAGTCTGATTTTGTGACGTGGGTGTGAGAACCCCCAAGTGTCCCCTCAGACCTCCCCTTTAGAGCCATGAAATTCCCTTTTGGGGCAGCAGTCTCGTATCCTATGCCGTGTTTGCTTACTGTTAAAGCACTGCCTTGAATCATTATTAGAGGATTGGGAGGTGTGTGTTCTTTGTCTGGGTGATCCCTGTCTTCCCCCACCCCCATTCTCATTTGGTTTGTTCTGGGTCAAGTGTCCTTGCTCAGATTGTGGATTTTTGTATCCATTCTGCTTCTGGTAAAACCCTTGTTTGGATTTCTCCCCGGTGTTTGGTTTCTTTTCTCCATAAGCTAAGATAGCATTTTCAGTGAATGCATCAGCCCTTGTCCCTGCCTCTTTGAGATTTGTGATCTCCTTATTCAGCAGGTGTGCTTTTAAATTCGGGGAACACAAGGTATAGAACTGTTCAAGTAATAGAGTTAATAATTTGTTCCCTAGTGGCATTCCCACATGCATCTAACCATTTCACCCCGTATTGTTTCAACATACTACAAACATCTGAATACAACATACCATCTGCCTTCTTGAAGCTGCGTAATTGTTGGCAAAAAGTTTCTAGAGTAATCCTGTAAGCTTCAAGAGATGCCTTTTTGAAAGCATCAAAAGTCAGCACTGGATTGTCCATTTTTGTGTTGTAGACCTCTTTTGCTTTCACTGGGAGTTTGGGTTTTACCAGGTTNTGTGTGTGTGTGTGTGTGTGTGCCCCTTTGTATGTGTCCCGTGTGTGTGTCACGGGTTGGAGGTCCACATCCCCACTTTACCGGGTTTGAATGACTCAGTTTCCCTCACATACAGCCCACTTGAATCAGTTTTCCTCTCTGGCTGATTCAAGCCTGCCACAGGGACAACCCCTTTGTCACCCAAGAGCCTGATCCTTCCCGTTTACAGACTCTTTAATCTCTGGTTTCACAAGAGCTTGAGAGTCCTTGTTGCTCACTTGTGTTACACAGACATTTCTTCATAAAGATAAGAAGTCAGTTTATTGATTACATAAGCAAGATAATTGATAGAGTGGTTACTAGAAATCAAAGGTAAATATAACACATTCCTATATCTATACTGGTTGAGCTCCTAAATAAGCATCTTACCCTACAAGGTCCATAAGTTCTGGTTCCTCAGTCATAGATGTAGAATGACTGGGCACTGGTCTCTTAGTTGGTAGAAAGCAAAATCATGCCTCTCAGTCCATGGCTCAGCTCAGCCCTCCTGGCTGCGAGATGTTGAGTGAGTTCCCGATAGTCACTGTCCCCTCTGGGGTATAACTCCTTATATCCCCAGGAGGAAACCCCTCATATCTTTCTGAAGGCTTCTAGAATTCCTTTTGTTCTTGCTATCAGCTTTCTGTGTCTCTTGCACATAGGCAATGGCTGCCTGCATTAGCATTTAAAATGTGTCTGGTATTTTAAATGTCTGGGGCAAATCCACAAACTGTCTTTCCATTTCCTGGAGCTTGGTCAAGTGTCTCAGTCTTGATTTGAGTTTTACAGTTCTTAATTGTAATATTACATACATGTGGAACCTTTTGCTTTACATATTTACTAGACTTGTAGTCTACATGTAGGCCAGTATCATACGTGTGTGAACCTATGTTCCTCCGTGACAGCCCCCCCGTAAGACAGCATATGCAGTGGACACGACAGAGTCCCGTAACATGCTTAGACTGGTGTGTCCTACCGGTGTGTGTAGGAATATGCAACCCCCCTACCTCATTTCCATGTGTTTGAAACCTATTAGAGTTAGACCTTTGGTTTTCCAAACCTTCTGTCAGCCCTGTGGGGCTATCATGTTCATGTGTTTTCCACCATGTCGTAGTGGAGTGATCCTCAGGATTCAGTATGTCTGGGTTCAATCTCTTGTAGGGGTATACCCTGAGGTGTCTATGTCCCTCCACCCCGTGTTGCATGTGGGGTTCCTGTGGCCCATACCCTTCAAGGTACATCAGTAGGTGTTTGTATAAGACTGTGACAAATGGGTGGGAACGCCATGTTAACAACCTTTGTACCCCAGTTACAAACTTTGGCCATGTTTCCAGATTATCTGGCAGCCTGTTGCTTATTGGCTGTAGTTCTGTTCCCCATGTCATAATTTCTTTGTCTGATTTACCTGGATGATCCAGACTGCAGATCAGAAGTATTATTAGGAGACACAAGAGGGAGTGTGGAGTAAGTGTGGTACCTTTAACACTACTGAGCACCCCCCTTCTGTTGTCCGTGTAACTCTGCATTTGAAAACACTTTTCATCAGGAGAAATGCTGTAATTCCTAGTGGGTAGACTGTTGTCCTTTGGCATTTGCATTTCCCACATGGCTGTGATGCTGTGTGTGGATGTCTTTGCATTCAAATCAATCACGCAGCCAAAACCTGCTTCTGTGAAGGGGCTATTGTCAGCAGCCTTTCTTGTACCCTGCCCCCAAGTTCTGTTTGTACCTCCAGGATCCCCTGGGTTCGTATAATCGTGTATTTTTCCTTCTTGGGAGTCTGATTTTGTGACGTGGGTGTGAGAACCCCCAAGTGTCCCCTCAGACCTCCCCTTTAGAGCCATGAAATTCCCTTTTGGGGCAGCAGTCTCGTATCCTATGCCGTGTTTGCTTACTGTTAAAGCACTGCCTTGAATCATTATTAGAGGATTGGGAGGTGTGTGTTCTTTGTCTGGGTGATCCCTGTCTTCCCCCACCCCCATTCTCATTTGGTTTGTTCTGGGTCAAGTGTCCTTGCTCAGATTGTGGATTTTTGTATCCATTCTGCTTCTGGTAAAACCCTTGTTTGGATTTCTCCCCGGTGTTTGGTTTCTTTTCTCCATAAGCTAAGATAGCATTTTCAGTGAATGCATCAGCCCTTGTCCCTGCCTCTTTGAGATTTGTGATCTCCTTATTCAGCAGGTGTGCTTTTAAATTCGGGGAACACAAGGTATAGAACTGTTCAAGTAATAGAGTTAATAATTTGTTCCCTAGTGGCATTCCCACATGCATCTAACCATTTCACCCCGTATTGTTTCAACATACTACAAACATCTGAATACAACATACCATCTGCCTTCTTGAAGCTGCGTAATTGTTGGCAAAAAGTTTCTAGAGTAATCCTGTAAGCTTCAAGAGATGCCTTTTTGAAAGCATCAAAAGTCAGCACTGGATTGTCCATTTTTGTGTTGTAGACCTCTTTTGCTTTCACTGGGAGTTTGGGTTTTACCAGGTTTGAGTGACTCAGTTTCCCTCACATACAGCCCACTTGAATCAGTTTTTCTCTCTGGCCAATTCAAGTCTGCCACAGGGACAACCCCTTTGTCACCCAAGGGCCCGATCCTTCCCGTTTACAGACTCTTTAATCTCTGGGTTTGCAAGAGCTTGAGAGCCCTTGTTGCTCACTTCTGTTCCAATGTTAGACACAGACACTTCTTAAAGATAAGAAGTCAGTTTATTGATTACATAAGCAAGATAGCTGATAGAGTGGCAGTTTGTTGTTTTAGTTTTGATTTTGGGTCAGGGACAGTAAGCTAAATAGGGCTCCCAAAGCACTTTCACCACCTGAGAAGGTCAGAACTGAGCAGGGAAGCCTGAAAGAGACATCTCAAAGCAGAAGGGAAAACTAAACAGCAACTGAAGCAGCTGATACAAAAATTTGAAATGAGCACGAATGGAATGGATGGGAACAGAGCGGGGGCAGCAAATCCCCCTCCAAACCCCTCTCCACCCGACCAGCAACCAGGAGATGGAGATGCGCTGCCAAACGAGCCTCAAAACCCCCTTCCAACTGATTGGCAACCAGGGGGACAAGGCTCAAACCCTGAACTTGAGATGACCAGAATAAGAATGGACCAGGAGCTCAAATTAGAGCAAATGAGAGCAGACGAAAAGGAAAAAGAATGATGGATGCAGTTAGAACTTGAGAAAATGAAACAGGAAAAAAAGAGAGAGAGGGGCATGATTTTTCAGAAAAACTGATTCAAGTGGGCTGTACATGAGGGAAACTGAGTCACTCAAACTCAGTAAAGGGGTGTGTGGACCCCCAACCCATGACAGTGTGTTCCTCGTGTGTGTCTCCTCCCTCTGGGTGTGTGCTCCCCCTTGGTATGTGGGCAAGGGTGTCTCCCCCGTGTGTCCCCTGTGTGTATCCTCATCCACTGTGTGTGTGTCTGTGTGGCCCACCATGTGTATGTATCCCCCTGTGTGTTTGTGTGTCCCCCTCCATGTGTCCCCCTCCGTGTGTGTGTGTGTGCCCTGTTTGTGTGTGGCCCCTGCGTGTGTGTTGTGTTGTGAGTGTCCGTGTGTGTGTGTGTGTGTGTGTGTGTGTGTCTGTATCCACGTGTGTATGTATCCCATTGTTATCCCCTCCCACCGTTGGTGCCCCCGGGGGACTCCACGGCCTTCTGATCCTCCCCGGCGCCAGGCTCCTCCCCTTCCTGCGGCGACACACACCCTCGGTCACGGCTTGGGCCAGCAGCCCTGATGGACACGGAGTATGGATGCTGTCAGCAGGACCCCGCCTACTGTGCGTCGCTCCACGTGCCTGAGGGCGTGCGGGGGGTGGGGGAGACTTCCAGCATAAGTACCTGTGCCAAGGAACACTTGGCGCTGGTGATTGAAGTGGAGAAACTGACCCTGGAGAGAGAGAGAGAGCGCTAGCTAAGTGCTTCTATCTTTGAGTGTACATACTCTGTGTGTTAGGAAACTTGTAGCCCCTTTTCCCCTTTCTGAGCGTGAGAGATTCAGAGTGATACGGTCTTGGACCCTTACTGTTCCCCTCCTGCGCGAGTGCTAGTGTGAGTGAGAGTGCAAGTGCAAATGCTGTGTGTGAGGACAGGAGTGATAGCCCTCCCCCCCCCCCCTTGGGGGCCCCGTTCTGCCCCGCCGCCTCCGTCCATGGGCCCTTCCCGAGTTCTCCCCCCCTTGTACCAAGCTTCACTCCCATCCCCCACATGTTGGTGTGGGTTATGCAAGGAGTGCATACGGTGTGAGGCCCACGGCTCCCTGCAACACTCCGTGCCCTATGATGATAGGGACCTGGTCTCTGAAAGACACATTGGTCCAACCACGATCCTGATGAGCATTAACCTCGTTAGAATTTCCTTGGAGCACATGGCCAGGGTGTGTGCTTGGGTGACCGGATGTTGGATCCCCGTTCCCCTTTTCCCTTTCCTTCCCAAACCTGCCCCTTCCCATGACACCCATCTCTCTCTGTCTCTGTCTGTCTGTCTGTCTGTCTCTCTCTCCCCCTCTGGGTGTGTGACCCACCGTCTGGGTGTGTATGTTCCCTCCTACCATGTGTCTGTGTCCCCCTTTCTGTTTGTCCACTCATGTGTTTGTGTCTGTCCCCCTGTGTGTGTCCCCATATGTGTGTGTTTGTGTGTGTCAACAAACAAAGGAAGATAGGTAGAAACAAAAATTATTTTTAATGTATTCATTATAAATCATATAAGGTAAATAGTGATTAATGCAATCCTCTCATAAACAAATGTATAAAGAATTCTTAAAATTTATTTATTTATTTTAAAATTTAATATCCAGGCCCGCCTGCCACAGGCAGCTGGGGGCAGCTCACAACAACACAAATCTGACAATATAAAACTATAAAATTATAAAAACATATCATTCCCCCCATCCCTCTCCTCCCCTACCCATCTCCCCCACCAAACGCCTGACTGAACAGCCAAGTTTTACAGCTTTTATGAAAGGATGGAAGGTCTGGGGTCAGCTGCGTCCTCACCGGAAGGGAGTTCCACAGTCTTGGTGCGGCCACCAAGAATGCCCTCCCCTCCATGGCCCCCCAGGAAAACTTGGGGGACCACGAGAAGGGCATCCCCAGATGACCACAGGGGCCAGTCCAGTACCTGAGGGATGAGGCGGTCCCGCAGATAGGCAGGGCCCAGACCATTTAGGACTTTATAGGTTAAAAACAACACTTTGAATTGGGCTTGGAAGACTATCGGAGCACTGGTGTAATGTGCTCCTGGCGGCCCAGTCCCATCAAAAGATGGGCTGATGCATTCTGCACCAACTGAAGCTTCCAGGATATCTAAACTGCCTAACTGGGTCAGATGAATGGTTCATCTTAGCCCAGTATTGTCATAACCTGACATGGCAGCAGGAGTTTCAAATTTGGGTCCAAATCTGACTCTTCCGGGGTCTCTGGCAGAGGCCATCCTGGTGTGCTACCTGAGGCCTGTCCAGGCTGCCAGTGGGGGCCTCCCCCAGGTGTGCTACCAGGGACCCTGAACAGGAGATGGTGGGGATTGAACCTTGGACCTTATATATGCAAAGCATGCACTCTNCCTCCTCCCCTTGGGGGCCCCGTTCTGCTCCCCTACCTGTGTGCAAGCCCCCTCCCCGCCGCCTCCATCCCTGGGTCCTTCCCCAGTTTTCCCCCACCTGTACCAAGTTCCATCCCCATCCCCCACATGTTGGTGTGGGTTATGCAAGGAGTGCATACGGTGTGAGGCCCACGGCTCCCTGCAACACTCCGTGCCCTATGATGATAGGGACCTGGTCTCTGAAAGACACATTGGTCCAACCACGATCCTGATGAGCATTAACCTCGTTAGAATTTCCTTGGAGCACATGGCCAGGGTGTGTGCTTGGGTGACCGGATGTTGGATCCCCGTTCCCCTTTTCCCTTTCCTTCCCAAACCTGCCCCTTCCCATGACACCCATCTCTCTCTGTCTCTGTCTGTCTGTCTGTCTGTCTCTCTCTCCCCCTCTGGGTGTGTGACCCACCGTCTGGGTGTGTATGTTCCCTCCTACCATGTGTCTGTGTCCCCCTTTCTGTTTGTCCACTCATGTGTTTGTGTCTGTCCCCCTGTGTGTGTCCCCATATGTGTGTGTTTGTGTGTGTCAACAAACAAAGGAAGATAGGTAGAAACAAAAATTATTTTTAATGTATTCATTATAAATCATATAAGGTAAATAGTGATTAATGCAATCCTCTCATAAACAAATGTATAAAGAATTCTTAAAATTTATTTATTTATTTTAAAATTTAATATCCAGGCCCGCCTGCCACAGGCAGCTGGGGGCAGCTCACAACAACACAAATCTGACAATATAAAACTATAAAATTATAAAAACATATCATTCCCCCCATCCCTCTCCTCCCCTACCCATCTCCCCCACCAAACGCCTGACTGAACAGCCAAGTTTTACAGCTTTTATGAAAGGATGGAAGGTCTGGGGTCAGCTGCGTCCTCACCGGAAGGGAGTTCCACAGTCTTGGTGCGGCCACCAAGAATGCCCTCCCCTCCATGGCCCCCCAGGAAAACTTGGGGGACCACGAGAAGGGCATCCCCAGATGACCACAGGGGCCAGTCCAGTACCTGAGGGATGAGGCGGTCCCGCAGATAGGCAGGGCCCAGACCATTTAGGACTTTATAGGTTAAAAACAACACTTTGAATTGGGCTTGGAAGACTATCGGAGCACTGGTGTAATGTGCTCCTGGCGGCCCAGTCCCATCAAAAGATGGGCTGATGCATTCTGCACCAACTGAAGCTTCCAGGATATCTAAACTGCCTAACTGGGTCAGATGAATGGTTCATCTTAGCCCAGTATTGTCATAACCTGACATGGCAGCAGGAGTTTCAAATTTGGGTCCAAATCTGACTCTTCCGGGGTCTCTGGCAGAGGCCATCCTGGTGTGCTACCTGAGGCCTGTCCAGGCTGCCAGTGGGGGCCTCCCCCAGGTGTGCTACCAGGGACCCTGAACAGGAGATGGTGGGGATTGAACCTTGGACCTTATATATGCAAAGCATGCACTCTTACCACTTGAGCTATGCCCCCCCCCAACCCCATCACCATGGGTAGCACCACGTAGAGTGTGTTACCATAGTCTAGTCTTGAGGGTAGATCCATGTAGAGTGCATTATCATAGTCTAGTCTCGAGGTGATGAAAGCATGGATGATGCTGGCCAGGTTGGAGTCCGAAACATACAACCTAAGTCGACGTACCAGATGTAATTGGCGAAAGGCACCCCTCACCACAGCCTCCACCTGAACATCCAGGCGGAGCGTGTATTGAGGAGCACCATGAGACTCTGCACCTGGAGAACCAATGGAGGACAGATCCCATCTATGATGGGGGCTGTTAACTCCATCACCCACCAGCATCACCTCCGTCTTGTCGGATTCAGCTTCAGTCGATTAGCCCTCATCCAATCCCTCACAGTCGTCAGACACCGAGTAAGCATGGAGACTGCGGGGCCTGGGTCTGTTGGTCAATCAATCTTCTAATGTCAACATGGCAATATATACAAAACTATAATAAAATAGTAGACACAAACTACAACACCCAACAAAAATGATCTTGGATATATCCAATATGAGATTGATAAATGTCAATACAATCCTCTCATAAATAAATATATAAAAAATCCCAAGAACAGTCATCTAATGTCATCATGCCAATATATACAAAGCCACATCAAATTATAGGAAGCAAATTGTAAAAGCATCCAAACGTGTTTCAGGAATAAACCCTTCTTCAGTGGAAAAATGCTCTTTTATATCCACACTTGATTGTTTCCCAATGTTTTTTCTTTTTATCACCTCCAGTATATTAGTTTCCAAAATGCTCAATGGCCAGCAGGAAAAGCAGGAGGGGAAAGACAAAAGCCCTGAGGGGCTCTTCCCTACCGTGTCGAGGTCCTCTTTTTATCTCACGTAATTCAGTTCCACTTCAGACACCACCTTCTACTATTACAACTCCAAGTAGAGTGAGTGAGTGTTTTTCCTGCTGGGAACATGGGGAGAGACACATATTCTCATTTTTTACAGGTGGGGAACTAAGGCTGTAAAATTCCATATTAATTTCAAAATTCTGATTGGTCCCACCTACTGTTGTGTTGGCCCCTCCCACCATTGGCCCCCAGCCACCACCCCACTAGCCACCACTGTTCCTATGTTAGGAGAGAACCCACATAACCATTTTTCATAGGACCCCAGTCTCCCTGGGTCCAACTTGGGGCCTGGGGTACACTATGCCGTAAGATATTACTGGGTATGACCCCACTTGGGATCACAAAGCACTACTTGAAAACTACTGATTTAGAGTCTTAGCCACAATCCTTCATTTACTCTGGAGTAGTTTCATTAACATAAATGGCAGTATTCCAGACTAAATGGCTAGGACTGCAACCTTTTAGATCAAAACAAAAGTAGAGCTGGTCTGAATCTTTTAATAAAAACAAAATTTCAACTAAAATTGTTTCAAAGGTAGCAACATTTTAAATTAAATCCATTACATTTCAATTTTTAAATTTTAAAGTCTAAACATTTTGTTTGATATTTTCAATATTTTCAAACAAATATTTTGCTGTAATATTTTCTGATTGCAGCTTAGCATCTAAATGAAAATTTGTTTTTTTTTTAAATGAAATGTTCACAAAAACTTAATAATGATAGTTTAAAAGCAGTTTTGAAATTTTCCATGAAAGTTGCATTGTTCTTTCCAGCCAGCTCCAAACCACGTATCAGCTTGAAGTTAGTGCAGTATTAATTCTCCCGCTAATAAATGAATTCAAATGTTTTTCTTTTTCAACAATTTCAACCAGGTTCAAAGTATCATTTTAAAAGCAAGTTTGCTTGCCAAATAGAATTTGATGGGTTATTTTTCATAAAATAATATGCATTATTAATTTACTGACATTTAGCAGCTTTTCATCTTTATGCAAACACTAGCCTTTGGCTGAACTCCATGTCTTATGTAAGTAGTATGATTTATTATCATCATTCATTTATGGTCTTCAAAATCTCTCAGTGGAGATTCGCCTCTCTCCGGCGGATCTCCCCTCCTTCCACAGACAGAGGGTGATTTTAGAGTTACGGGCCTCCCTTTTACCACAGTCGATTCCCTATGGTGGAGGAGGGCCTGTAACATCTAAAGGGGTTCCCGCAGAGGTTCACCCCAGTGAACTTCCGGTGGGAATCCAAATAACCACTATTCCGGAGGGGAGGCCAGCCTCCCCTCTGGAATCATGGTTAGCTGGATCACGTTCTGGACTTGGCGGAGAGTAATGTCTGTTACCTCTGCCGAGTCTGGAGCGTGGTCCTGGCCACGATCGGGCGCAGCAGCCAGATTGACCGCTGTGTCCACCTGTCTCCAGGAGGGCAGGGGAGAATGGAGGGGGGGCCAGGCTGTGCGGCTGCACGTCACGCCGCACAGTCCCAACCCCTCCCCAGTCCCCGAGCGGAATCAGGCTGACATGCCTAAAGGACAGCCAGCCTTATTCCTGTCTGTGAATCAGTGAATTCCTGTTTCAGATAACAAGGTAACAAGGGAGGCCAGCACGTCTAAAATCACCCAATGTAAGATCTGGCTGTTACCTCAGGTGTTTGAGGGAGACGGATAGTGGGTGGGGAAGTTCTTTCTGTTTGGGGGGTGGGGAGGTAGTGGATTGTAGTCGGGCCTCATTTGTTTGATTATTTTTAATTGTTTTTATATTGTATTTTGTATTTTTTATATTTTTTATTATTTTATTTTATTTTTTATTGTCTTGTATGAGCTGCCATTTGGCAGGAGGGGGCAGGTTATACATTTTTAATAAACATAAACATAAAATCTAAAAAGAGTGGGAAGGGGGCTTATACATTTTTCTTACCCCTCCTACCCTTTCTTTCTCCTATCTCCCTGTTGGCCCACTGCCTGGAGAGAGAGATTGGAATGCATATACTTCCCTTCTGTCCAGTGCTTTGAGAATTTACATCAGTTACAGTCACAGACTTTGGACTAACTGATCTCTTTGAATTAACTTCTCTATCCTCCTCTTAACAGCTGTTGCTGCTATCACTTTACTGTCAGCTGGGAGGCAAAAATCTTTTTCTAGGACTAGTACAGATGATGTTCCCTTCCAGAAGCAGCGTAGCTGCTAAACCACTTAGTGGAAACTCCGTTTTTGATTTCAGTAGGACATTGGATCTCATTTAGTCTTTTATCCTGACTGAACTCCAAAATTAAAAATATTCAGTTTTTCCACAAGTTCTGCTTAAGGATTGTTTATGCCCTCATAGGTATGGCTGGTTCAGCTGGAGAGTTAATGAGTTTATCATATGACAGAAAGCCCATGTGTTGGAGCCAACATGTAGTGTTCTATCAATCTCCCAAAGGAACCTTAGCATGAACAATTAGTGTTAAATCCTGAGATGTTGGGGGTGTTCTTAGAGCTCCACTAAGATGGAAGAAAGTAAAAAGAAATAGAGATTGAAATCATTGCTCTTGCCTACAACAAAAAAGTGTTGAGGAAAACCCTATGTTTTAGTGGCTTTCCTTCCGAGGCATCATTAGGAATTACAGGGGCCATGTCCAAAGATCTCAGGGGCAGGTGTGAGTGGGGAGGTCCTTCTCATGGAGGAAGTGTGGGATACTAGAGCCTTGTGTGAAGCAGTGATGTGGGTCCCTCCTATCCTATTCCTCTACTCTTCTCTCTCCATCTATTCAAGCTTGCCTCACTAGCTGTCTCTTGGATATCTCTACCTGGATGTCTCAACGTCAACTCAAACTCAACATGGCTAAAACTGAACTCCTTATCTTGCCCCCTCATCCTTCCTCTCCTTCTTCCCTGGGGATTTGGAGACTGCCAGAAGGTGATTCCTCCCCTCCTCNAGCAGTGATGTGGGTCCCTCCTATCCTATTCCTCTACTCTTCTCTCTCCATCTATTCAAGCTTGCCTCACTAGCTGTCTCTTGGATATCTCTACCTGGATGTCTCAACGTCAACTCAAACTCAACATGGCTAAAACTGAACTCCTTATCTTGCCCCCTCATCCTTCCTCTCCTTCTTCCCTGTCGATCCTCATCAACGGGGTCACCATCCTTCCCGTCCGCCAAGTCCGTAGCTTAAGCTCATCTCTGACTCACCCCTTGGCACAATCTACTATCTGTCACCTTCTGCCTGAGCTCCCGGCAGGATGCCCCTCTTTTCCCGCTGCGGCTGTCTTCCGGGATCCCCCATTGTCTACCTGCAGGAAAGAGAGGGGGTCTGTGAGTTCTGGGGATTTGGGGACTGCCGGAAGGTGATTCCTTCCCTCCTCCCACCCACAACCGGAAGCCTCCAGGACATTTGAGGAAGGCACCTGCGGCTTCACTGCAGGCTGTGAGCCGAAGGGCCGTGGCCAAAGGGTGCGGCCCTTTGGGGTCCTTCGGGGTTGTAGGGGCAGGACTTGCTGTATGTTGCTGGGAGGGCAGTGTGTGGGGCAGGTGTTTTGTTAATTATGGGTTCAGGGAAGTAAAGGTTCCTAGTTTCACTCGGTATTTCCATGTTCTTACTTGTATGGCCTTTATAGTTTCCCCCAGCCTCAGACTAGAATATTTTAATCTAACCTCCTGGGAAGTTTGGTTTACTTTTCCCCTTGTTATATTACGTTTTATTGTGTGGGTCGTCCTCTCATGGGTGTGGGTAGGGCGTGGACAAGGACTGGTGTGGGGGGGTTCAAGGGTTGTACTGTGGTGGGTGCGAGTTTAGGGTAGCCCATTATGTCTAAGAAAAGGAGGCACCAGGGAGTGACAGGCAAAGCAACTACGACTTGAGGACTTTCTTAAAAGCCCTCAGGCGGAGTCCTTGCCAGAGTTAGCTGAGGTGCAGGATTGTTCCCCTGCCTCATTGACCCAGCCCCAGGTGTCTGGGTCCTCTCAAGTAGACCTATTTGGACCTACAGGTTGCACCTCCCCTCGATCTCCTTCCCCACACCCATTCGCGCAGGGCATGGACTTTTTGATCTCGCCCACCTGTAAGGCAGACCCCTCCCTTTTTCAGATCTTAGGTAACCAGTCTTGTCTTACTGGGGACCTTGTTCAAAAACTGTATGGCCAATTGGAGGCCCTTAATACTCACCTGGAGGCACAGCACCTGAAATTGGATTCCGTTCTGGACCTTCTTTGTGTTGTCAAGAAGGATCTGGACCAGGGCCCCAGGTGGGCTGTTCTGGGTGCTGCTGCTGCCTCCCAAACAACTATCCACCTTGGGGAGGCTTCGCAGCCAAGTACTCGGGGGGGCCTTGGGGCGGTGGGGGATCTCTTACCACGGAGGGATAATTTACCCCGTGTTATGGTGACTAGTGCCCTTGCTCTACGAATTACTCCATCACCCTTTGGGGTCTTCCCGCCATGGCACTCTAAGGCTGCGATTAATTTGTATTTGTCCCAAATTACGGGCCAATGGGTCCCAGTTAAGCATTTGAGATATTTTTTCTTTTTGCCCTCCGTTGGGTTGGTTCAACGTTTGGTTATGTACTTTAACTCCTCACAGATAGTGGATACCTTGATTTCCCACTCAGATCTCTTCTTCTTGTGGGGGGTGTTTGTTAACCGGGTTTTCAGAGAGGAGGGGGTTGTCCCCCTTGATTCATTACCCCATAATGCCCCGCGGGTTTCGTCCAGGAGAACTGGAGTGAGTTGTACCTTCCAGAACATTGATCATTGTGCTGCTGCTCAAGTTGTACCTGTTTTGGCTCCCATTAATACAAGGCTTCTGGACCTTGCTAATCAAGGAGTGGCCAGATTGCCATCCCCTATTACTTTTTCAAATTGTGATCTGTGCTCATCTCCATTAGGTCCTCTGGATCTGCTGGGGGGAGAGGTGGCCTCAGGAGGGGAGCCCCCGGGGGTAACTTCTGTTCTCCCCCTGGGAAGCACCTTAGCCATTGAACATACCCCTTTAGATCTATGACAGGCCCGCCCCTGGAGGGCAGACCCATTTTGATCTGCTCCTGGAATATTGCAGGCTGGGCCAGATATAGTACAGATCCGGAGTTCCTTACATATGTTAAGAGTTGCCATATTAAACTTGTACAGGAGACCTGGGCCAGGACTCCCTTGAAGCTGGAGGGGTTCGTAGTTTATGACTTGCCTGCAGTAACCTATACCTCCAGAGGTAGGGTCTGTGGCAGGTTGGGTTGCTTTCTCGCCCAATCACTTCTTGTGAGGGACTTGCTCAGGGTCTCACTGTCGCAGCTGGCATTAGGTGTTGTTGTCACTATTGGGGGCCTAACTTGGATTATAATCACAGTTTATGTACCACCTAGCAATGTACGATCCTATAAGAAAGATAGCTGGGACATCCTGGGTCAATTTATTGAAGATCTGTTATATAAATATCCAGAGGGGCTCTTAGTTCTTACTGGTGACTTCAATGTGAGGCTTGGCCCAAACGAACAGGCCATCAAATCATACTGTGATATGTCTGCTATTCTGCAGCTGGATCCACTTAAACCCAGAGAGTCAAGGGATTCCAAAATTAACTCCTCAGGTGTTAGCTTTGCTAACTTTTTGGTATCCTGCAATTTGCATTGCTTGAATGGCTCAGGGTTTAGTGACACAGCTGGCGAGTTCACATTCGTTGGTCCAACTGGTGCCAGCATTGTGGACTATATCATGGTCTCTTCTGCAGTGCTCCAACAGGTTAGAGACTTCTGCATTGGGTCAAGCACCTTGGGAGACCATTTCCCTCTGTCTCTTATGCTGACCACGGGGGGCCTAAGGGTTGTACCCCTAGATTTACAATCCCAGGAGGAAACCCTGCTGGAGATCTGTAGAGCGGGGGTGCTTGAAGCAGAGTCCCTCAGCCCAATTATAATTGGCCTCCGGTACAAATCCTCCAATATGCAAGTCAGGGTTTCTCCCCATGGGGGTATGGGGAGAAACCCTGACTTGCATATTGGAGGATTTGTACCGGAGGCCAATTATAATTGGGCTGAGGGACTCTCTGCTTCAAGCAACAGAACCAATGGTGGTGGTGGATAGCTACGAGCTGCTAATTCAGAGACTGCGCCAACGTATTCAGCCTGCAGGGAGAAATCATCTAACAACTAGGAATGATAAAATCTGGTTTGGGAAACATTGTCATTCCCTCCAAGCCAAAATGAAATTTATGCTCAGAACCTACAAGCAGAATCCCTTACAAGACTCACTTATGGACTATGTCACCTCCCGGACAGAATATAGGTTGGTAGTCAGGAGGGAATGACGGGATTACATGGAATTCCAATGGGTGGAGCTTTTGAGGGCAGCTGAGCAGAAAGACTCTCAGAAGTTTTGGCATTTGGTGAATAAACCAACCACCAGTGCTATAAGGCCTTTGAAGTCTCCAATCCCCTTGGCTGCTTGGATCGAACATTTCACTAGACTCTACTCCCCAGTAGCTGGAACTTTGGCTCAGGAGTGCCTGGTCTACTCTATAGGGGATTTCCCCATTTGGCCACCGGTAACTGAAATGGAGGTAGAGACCTTGGTAGACTCCTTCAGGAACAATAAGACCCCGGACTCAGATCTGGTGCATATAAATTCCATCAAAGCACATAAGAACTGGTAGCTCCCACTCTTGGCGGCACTTTTTACTGCCATCAATCTTACTGGTAGGATGTCATGTGAATGAGGTAAGGCGGTGGTTGTCCCCATTTTCAAAAAGGGGTCCAGGCTCGATCCAGCTAATTACCGGTCAGTCAGTTTATTGTGTGTGATTGGTAAGATCTATGCAAAGCTCTTGCTGAATAGACTGACTGACTGACTGGATGGAACAACAGGTAGTAATAGCGCCCAAGCAGGCAGGCTTCCAAAGAGGTTGCTTGACAACTGAACAGTGTTTCATCCTCTCACACTTGGTTTCCAAGTATAAAGCTATCAATGGGAAATTTTATGCAGCCTTCCTGGATTTACGAGCTGCTTTTGACTCCGTCGACAGGGGAATACTCTGAAGGAAACTCCAGGAGACCTCTGTCGATGGTAGACTACTTTGTTTCATCCGTAGTTTATATGGCGACTCTTCAATTGTGGTAAGGCTGGATGATCAGGGGTATGTTACGTCACCAATTCTAACATGCCTGGGCGTGTGCCAAGGGTGTGTGCTAGCGCCAGCACTCTTTAGTTTTTATATAAATGATTTCATCCCCAAGGTTGCTGTTCCATGCTGTTTCCCCCCGAAATTAGCCACCAGATCGATCGGCTGCTTATGCTACACCAGCAATGTGGTGGTGCTGTCGCAACAAGGATAGGATTAGATTGCCAGTTGAAAATCTTCGTCGCTTTTTGTGATGCAAACAGGCTGACAATCAATTTTGATAAATTTAAAGTTATGATATTTTCAAATCAGAAAAAGATTTATCAGTGGGCTATAAATGGACACTCTGTTCAGCAGGTATCATCCTTTAAGTACTTAGGCCTTACCTTTCATAGATCAGGGGTATGGATGGATTATGTTGCTGGTGCCATGGCTAAGGCTAGAGGTTCAGCCCTTGCCATATATAAATTCTTTAACCGACAGGGTAGGGCTGCTATTGTACCAGCTGTGCAGGTCTTAAATGCTAAATCCAGGGCACAACTATTGTATGGGGCCGAAGTATGGGCCCCTCTTACAGCTTACAATTTGAATTCGGTGCAATCAAGATTCTTAGCAGGACTCCTGGGAACGCCTTGGGGTATCCCTCATGTGGCCGTGAGAATTGAATTGCGGCAAAAAAGCTGGCAGCAGGTGGCTCTGGAGGCAATCCTGAAGTTTTGGTGCTGGATTTCATTGGCGCAGTATTCTGAGCTGCTTAACGCCCTTGCGAGCGATAGGCAGGTTAGTCTATGGGCTCAGAAGGTGGAGGGCTTCTTGCAGTTGATGGGGCTTTCCAAGAGCTATCTGGCACATAAGCCCCCACCTGCGCTTATGAAAAAAATCCTTACCAGAGCAGACAATATTTATTGGCAAGGGGAAATGGAGAAACTGCGAGGATCCCTCCATATGAGGGCCTATCTAGATTGCGTTCCTTTACGGGGTCAGATGGTGGGCTATTTAAGGGCCCCGATATCCTTGAGGACAACTCGATTGATATTCCGGACAAGAGTCAATGCACTGCCATCCCAAGTCCTGGAGGGCAGGATTATGGGGATTCCCTTCCTAGAAAGACTATGTCCCTTTGATAATCTGTCAGTCGAAACCCCAGGCCATATGATATTACATTGCCATCTGTATGATGAATTAAGAAAGAAGTGCCTCCTCCCTATATTGGTCAATCATCCAGGGAGATCTGAGGAAACATTGTTCTTCTTCTTACTAAACAGCTCTGACTGGGATTACTAAAACCATGGCTTGTTTTTTGTCTCAATTGGTCCTTTGTC
Source organism: Sphenodon punctatus (assembly GCA_003113815.1). Taxonomy (NCBI): domain Eukaryota; kingdom Metazoa; phylum Chordata; class Lepidosauria; order Sphenodontia; family Sphenodontidae; genus Sphenodon; species Sphenodon punctatus. Next base: position 1,760,112 of record QEPC01011654.1, read on the forward strand.
ATCATAATTTTATGACATACAGGGCCATTGGGAACACTTCAACTGACTCAGGGACAGTCTGCTGGTGCCTATATTTGATGGTATTTAGGGTCTCTGGGAATACCATCACTGACACAGGGACCTCTTGCTGAACTGCTAATAACTTCTTGGAGCTTACATCTCTAGCCCAGGAATGCACTTTTGGGTGTAGCTCTTGTAGCCAGGTGGCCCTTTGGCCTTTGAATAATCCATGTGAATCTGGCCCGGAGTGTGAGCCCTTAAAGTTAAAGCTTGCTTTTAAGCTTTTAATTTAGATTTATTTGCCTTCCCAGCTCCTGGGGGGGTTTGGTTTTTTTATTTTTTTTGGGGGGGCTTACTTCCCACCTATGACTGGAATTCTTTCTTAAGCCGTCACATATGACTAGGTTGGGGGAGTGCCCTAGGGGCGGGCACTCCTTTGTATTACTTTGGTTTTGCCCCACGAGGGATGTACCACCCAGGAAGCTTTACTTATATAGGATACCGGGGTTGTATTTGTACTTTCTGGACTTTTTAATTTGAGGAAATCACTATTTTCCTTGTTTCTCTTGTAATTTTAGCATAAACTCAGTTATTCATTATGATGTATTGTGGTGGTGTATTGATATTTGTTATATGAAATTGTTTGCAGTGGTCCACGGCCACGCTTAATAAATGACTTGACTTGACTCACCCCTTTCTTTTAAACCCTACATCGACTCTGTTGCCAAATTCTGTTGCTTCTCCCTCCATAACATTGCTAAGATTTGCCCTTTTCTCTGTCACGTCTGCCAAAACCCTTGTTCATGCCTTGGTCATCTCGCACCTCAATTACTGTAACCTCCTTCTCACTGGCCTCCCCCGCTCTCACCTTTCCCCCCTTATCTCCATCCAAAAGTCTGCTGCCAGGGTCATCCACCTTGTCCGTCGCTTCGACCAATGCAACCGCATCTCTCCTCACTTCACTGACTCCCCCTTCCTGAATGACTCCTGCACAAGCTCCTAGTCTTCACCTATAAAGCTCTCCACAACCTTGCTCCCCCCCCACCTCTCTGAGCTAATTTCCCTCCGTACTCCAATTCATGAACTCCACTCCTCTGTTTCTTCTCTCGCCCTCCCATGCCTCCTCTGCTCCCCTAACTGCCTTCGTACCTTCTCCCTAGCTGCCCCCCATGCCTGGCACTCCCTCCCTGCCCACATCCACCTCCCTCCCTTCATACCTTCAAATATCTCCTCAAGACCCACCTCTTCCGCTCTGTCCTCCCCGACTTCTCGGCCCCCTCACCTAACACCTGCTGATACCCTCCATTCAGTACAATCTGTTACCCGAGGTCTGTGTACTCATATCCTCACCACACGGACCAGCCAGCCATGATTCTCGATGTAACCAAGCCAAGTGTGTGAACCTGGGACCTCGCATCTTCATGAATATTACTCCTTGTCTCGCCCTCTTTTCCCCTTCCTTCATATCTCACCCCCCATCCCTCCGATTGTAAGCCCTATGGCAGGGACTGTCTATTCCATTACTTTGTAAAGCACCAGGTACATTACTGGTGTTATATAAATGCATAATAATAATAATTAATAATTAATTCTGTGCTGTGACCACCCCAACGTCTCTTCCCCCAGTTGTTACTGGGAAGTTCAAAGTATCTGTTTAGGAAAGAGCCAATAGAGATTCTTTTATGTCCTCTGTCAAAGTGTTGCAGGATGTAATTGTGATAGACCATGTCTATCTTGTTTTTTGTAAAGCGCCAGGTACATCGCTGGCACTATATAAATGCTTATAATAATAATAATTGGACAGCCTGGATGTGTCTCCTGATTGCTTGGATGCTATCCCCAAAGTCCCAGTTACATTCCTTCTATGCCCACCTTGAAGCCAGCACAAATTGATCCTATAAAGCTGGCAGCATGCAGTAAATGGCCAGTGAATGTGTCTGTCAGTCTGTTGGTTTGCTCCCCATCCTCCCTTATACACCCTCCCTCCCTCCCTATGCCATGCCAGATGCCTGCCAGTGCCTCTGACTGACATTGCATATGTTGCTATTTATTTGAATAATGGTCTTCAGGGGACAACTTCAACTGCTTATAAAATTGGAGCCTTTTATCAAATTGTCCTGTAGTTTGGCAGAGATTACAGGGAGGGTGTGGAATACATTCCTGCCAAATGTCTTGTAAACAGGATGTGATATAAAAATGTTACAGCCAAAAATGCATTTATAAGTTAATGGCTCATAATATCAGGACCCTTTATCTAATCTTTCTGACATTTTGCAGGAGTGGTACTCTTGTGTAGTGACATAATATTCCCAGACTTCATGCAAATTGTATGCAAAATAAAGAATTTGTATCCAGGAATGTGTATGCAGCTTTTCTTAAAATCACAACGTTCAATTGCTTATACAATTGGTTTCCTTTATCCAAACTTCTCTAAATTTGGTACACGTAGTGCCCTCAATTGGGGGTATAATCTACCAAAGTTACATCAGAAGTGAATAAGAAACAAAAAAGTTATAGCCAGAGATAGGTTTTTTCAGTGTTTTCCCATTATTTCAAAAATGAAAATTCGTTTTCATTCATTTTCATAGTAACGGAAGTTAATTGCACACCCCTATGAAGTTTTAATGCTTCCAATTCATCCCTTCATGGGAGTTTAAATGCACTCGATCTGGCCTCTGCTGCTTCACCAGTATCGTATGCCTAAGAATTCTCTGGCTTTCCGTAACTCACTCAAATGATCAGAAAATGGCACGCTACTAATAGCTGAGTGGTTGAAAGGAAGCATATGCCAAAATTCCTAGGGAACTCATGCTGAAGGAAAATAATAAATGTGTTCACTTATTCATCTAAACACTGATTCACTATGTTTTTACAAAATAAATAAATCCTGATCCCAATTTCCCTATCATTGCTGTAACTTCTGGTTTACAATTGTTGTTGAGATCAGAAGCATACCCATAATTCTCAGAAATTTATTCTTAACTTTTCTCTCCACAGTTTTCTAAATATATATCTATATATATATATATATATATATATATATAAATATTTAAAATGTGATGAATTATAGAGACCCACAAGGGAGAGATGGGATAGTCTAGTATCTATGGGTCCATTACTCCCCCCTTCATCTATTTTATTTGTTATTTCTTTCCTTTACACCTGCTTGGACACTGGGTGTCTGGCAGGAAACTGATTTCATTTGTGAGGCAATACCATTGCCTCTTGGCTTCAGAATTAAGCTGATGAAATAGGAACATACTGTTTGGGAATATTTAGGCCCTTTCCACTCAGACGCGCACACACCCCTCGCCCATGTGTGCGTGTGTGGGGGCAGTGGTGGGAGGCATCCATGCGATTACCAAAGCGAGTGGGTGGGGGTGCGTGCATACTCCTGTGCTCCACCCATCACCCACACACAGAGCAACGGACACCAGTGGCAGATGCTCCATGGGTGGAGGCGGGTGGACATCCGTGGGATGGGCTGCCCACCCACCTGCCCTCCACCCATTCACCACAGTCTGTGTGAAAACGGTCATAGTCATGTTCAAAGATTTGGTTCCATGGCTTAGCACTGGCTTTGAATGTAAAGCAGGATATTTACAGCTTCCATTTTAGATGTGCCTAACTATAATCCCAGGGTTGAGGATACTGAACATAGTTCTATTGTAATACGAGATATAAATGACCTTGTGTGCTTCTGTCTTTATTTTGAGAACATACAGCTGCAGCAAGCAAAGGCGTATAGCTAAGATCTTGCCCTCACCCCATCAAATTTTGGTTCACATTTTTCTTTCTCTCCAGGATCTCCTCATCATCCACAATATGTCTGCAAATTTGATAGTAGTTAATAAATAATATCAATACTAATAATTTCTATAGTGCCCCTTGCCACAAAAATGGCACTTGAAGCACTTTACAACAAAATAATAAAATCCATTTAAAAACTATTGAAAGTGGGGGGGAGTTAAAGAGGGATGAGAAAACATAGGAACCAAACCGACACAAAATATGGTTCTGATGGGCATTGGCCACAAGGTTAACTGTATCAGGTAGCCCAGCATTGGGCTACCCTGTGATATAACAGTGGGAACCATGCGTAATCCAGAAGTGGTGTCTGGGGTAACCCTACAGCACCCCCACCCGTGTGACCTGACTCCCCTGCGAGGTCACTCTCCCCCAAAGCATGGCGGAGCACTGTAGCAATTCCCAGCCCAGCTGTTCATAGCCTCCCATTGCTCCCCAGACCATACCACCCCCCTGTAGGGCAACTGGGGGGTGCCATGCAGACCCTACTCTTAAAGAGTTCTGTTCCAAGTGTGGTTCCCATGCTGTTATCCACCACAGAAAAGGGAGGAGGTACCACCTCCAACCCCTTTTCCCCAACACAGATTCCCAGCTACTGTTGTAAGCCCTCTCTTAAATCCTCCAGTCAGATGTTATTGCCCTTATCCGACACCTTACCCACCATCCCTACAATAGAGGCCCACATCATGGGCAGAAATCCAGCAGTGGTGGATCACTGAGCCGCCTATGTCCTCAACTGCCCTCCAAATAGCCCTGTTGATTTCTCTTAACCCTCTCCATGTTTCCCAGGGATAGAGCATAATGCCAGTTCCTGAGCTCCAGCATGTCAGACCACCAAATGGATGTTCCAGGCCAGGCCTCATGAAGCAAGGATATGGTGGAACGGATGTGCTCCATAAGCTGGAAGGCTGATCCAAGGGACAGGTTGTTTTTGCTGAGGTGAATGAACAACAAATCTGGAGGTCCTCTCCTAGGCACCCTGTCCATCAGTCCCTGAAACAGCCTGCCACAACGCATGCCCCAGGTCAAGTGCACAATGGGTCTGCATCTCAGATGTGGTCCAAAGCTTGATGATGTCATTCTAACGCTCACCCGATGCACAATGCTGTGGCCACAAATCCAAAGTTCAGCAGAAGCCTGTGGACCTGTTGACAAGAATATAGTTAGCAAAGAACCAAGCAAAGGAAGAGGGTGTTCTGAAGACTGCCTGCTCTCATTGCCCAGACTCTCATTGCCCTAATTTAAGCCTGGTATGCACTGGACCTCCACCTCCCAATCTCCTGTATTCGCACCAACAGGAGCCCACTGACAGCTGCTGTTGAGGCGGCGCCTATCTGAAAAGAGTTGGACCCAAAGCACTCAGGTGAGAAACCGAACCTGATTAAGCAGCTCCTGAAGATGGCCATGAACTAGAATTTGGTGAGGAATGCCCCATTGGCATGGATGAATATGGGACCTGACCTACCTGGGCGTATGGCCAAGAATGCTCTCAGTACCTTGACTATGCAAATCAGGCCCACTGGCATGCTCACCAGGGTCAGGAATAGTCCCTACTCAAGTTGATCTGTCTTGGATTGGCGAATAGTAATGTTCACTGACCCAGCCCCCCAAAACTACATCCTGTATGTACAGGGCCTGCCCCAACATGTCCGCTCAAGATGATGGGATCAGCTAACTTACACACAGCGCTGCAAAGAAAGTCATAGTGAAAGCCTCCCTAAACAGGACCACCTCATATCTACATGAGCATAAAGCTGGCAACAATGATGCCAGGTTTGCTAACATACTTACTGATATGGGTCAATGCATATCAGCCCCTTGACTGCTCAACTTTGCCCATCACTCTATTGCCTGCTTCAGTCTGAAGTTGGCACATGGGTCAAGGAAGCTGTTGGCTTTGCTAAAAATCATTATCATGGAAAGCCAGCTCCTAATAGTGTGTGCCGCTAATTCCTGCTGGTGTACCTCCCCTGTAAGAACACAATCAAAAAGAGAAGCCCCCCAGGATGAACGACATAACAAAAAGTATAAAAATACACATCCCCCACCATGGGAGGGGGATTGATAACACATTTTTAATATTATTATCTAAATTGCATAGACAGATTTTGTTATACTATGGGTACAATAGCCTCTTGTGTATTTTTATACTTTGTTTTTCTGTCATACCTCCCCTGCAAACAGGTTAACAGAATCAAGGGGAAAGACCCATTGCCCTCTAATGCCGTGCTCAGCCAGGCACTTGCTGAAACTCTTGAAACCCCTTTCGTAACTTCACCAGGTTCCCTCCAAGACTGATGCTCAAATTCATTGCCTAACTGGCATTCCCCAGTGCCCACAAAGCTTCGGGAATCACATCTGGCTCTAGGCTGGCACCAGGTGCCAAAGTACAGAATCTTTCAATCTGAAAGCGAGAGAGATTATCAGCAACTTCATTGTGCACTCCTGGAATGTGGCAAGCTGTGAATCACACGTTCAACTGCAAGCACCTCGATACGTACCACCTGATGAGGGTCATGACCATCACTGACTTTGATGACTGGCTGTTCACCATCTGCACCACCGCCTGATTGTCCATGCAGAAATGGACACAAGAATCTGTAAACTTGTTACCCCCAAAGAAAAATGGTCACAAAAATGGGGAAAAAATCCAAGGAGGTTATATCACTCAGGATACTTGCTTCTGCCCAGCTAGTTGGACATCACTAATCACACCATTGCCCCTGGGAAAATACCCCAAAGTCAATCCCCTCAGCTGCATCAGACACTAACTGTAAATCAGCCTCAAGGAGGCACATGTCCCTCCAGAGTGAAAACCCATTATATTTCTTGAGGAAAACCCACCAAGCCTTCACATCTTTCTACATTCCCTTGGTGACCCTGATATGATGATGTGGTGACTGGATTCCAGCTGCAGCCCTGGCTAATCACACACAAAAGGCCCTACCCAGAGCTACCACCTTGCAGGTGAAGTCGAGGTGGCCTAACAGTTTCTGCATGTCTCTCAGGGTGACTTTTTGGGCATTGAAAAATTCTCCCAGGAAGGAACCTAGCTAGTTTGTCCTGCATTAGGAGGCTGGATGTGCTGGCCAAGGTGTTGATCTTGATACCCAAGAATGCCACTCTTGTAGTTGAGCCTTTTGTTTTTTTGTTGGTTAATAGTTTACCCAGCTCCTTGGCCAGCTGTGAGAAGGTTGCCATCAGAGGTACGCATTCCCCCACCCTGAGCCCCTTTTCCTGCAAACAAAAAATCATGCAGGTATTTGGAGACTGAAGGAAGGTCTGCCCTAGCCTGGATCGCCCATTTGAGCTGAACCTCTCGAATGCTGAGCAGGAAATAGTAAACCACATCAGCAATGCCTTGTTGTAAAAATAAAAACCCTGAAATGTGAAACCCAGCAGGTCAAAATCCTTGGGAGACACTGGCAGCAAGTGGAAAGTGGACTTGATGTCACACTTTCCCAACATACTGCACCGAGCAGAGCTCTGGAGCAACGGCCTCATTCACTGATCCTCCCCTGGGGTGGATGCGAGAGGTGATGGATCAGCCTGTACTCACCAGGTACCTTCTTGGGTACTATGCTCAATGGATAATGCATAACCGGAAAAGGTGGGACTCTTTTGATTTGTTTTATGGATTTTGTATATGTTATTTGTATGGTTTTTAGTGATATTTTAAATTCTATTATGTTTGTAAGCTGCCTCGATCTGCATGAGCAGGAGAGACGGGGTAAAAATAATATAAATTATTAAATTAAATTAAAGGGCATGCTACCCTATCCACTGCAATTTCTTTTTGGATTTTTTGCCACACCACCTCTTCTATTCCCATAAATGACTATGTTTTTTGCTCTCTGGTGTACAAGATCACCATGTAGGGTACCTTATCCGGAGGGTGGCCAAGGGCACCAGTTTAATAGTTGGGTATGCCAGAAGTGGATCCCTGCTCCCTGCCCTTGTCAAGGGGCACCTACTCTGTCCTGCTTGTACTGGCCATGGCTGACTCTGGGCTTTCCAGTGTCGTAACGCCATTTTGAGAAGAAAAAGTAGGTATGCCCCCCCCCCCCCCCCAGCTACATACGTGTACGAACCTGTAGCGTGGCTGTGAGCAGTCACTCTTGCTAAATGCAAAGCAAACAGGTTTTGCTTGCAACTGTTCCTGGGCCCCAGCCAGCTGAATCCCACTTCCTGTGCAGATTCCACCACCACCACCTCCATGAGCCTATGTGGGGCCATAAGTTGGGAGTGCACATTGCAATCTATGAGGTCCCATACATGCAGGTTGGAGACCACAATGCACCTAAACCTCTCATCATACTCTAACCAAGCCATCCCACCAAAATCCAGATAGGGTCTCTGTATTATGGCTGCCTACTGTGTCAATGGCCAGGCCCAGGCTGGTAGCCTGTATGATAGTACCTCCATGTAAATAAGGAAGCTGGCCGTCCAGTTATCCCAAGTCTTGGGAATCTGTGGCCTCTTTCTCTTTGCCTCGTTTCCTCCCCCCATCAGCTTTATCGTCCTTGGGAGTCTCCCTGTGCGATGACATAAGTGTCAATAAACTCTCCCCTCCATATCAGTTTCCTGGTGGACAGTGCCAAGTGCACCCCCGGAAGTGAGAAAGGCATGACATAGCTCATTAATCCCCTGAAAACCATCAGTGGTATGTACCTCTGCTTGAAGAGCCCTCACCTTCCAGACTGGCATAACTGTGTCCAAGCCAATTGCCAGGGTTACTGTTCTTTCCCAACACCAAGAGGAACTCTTACCCTCTCCCGATGCTTGGGTAAGTGTTCCGCCCTCCGGTGGTGAGCGCATGACGACCTGTACGGCCACCATGTCCCCAAACCTCTTAACTTGTCCCAACATCGTTGGACAGGCTTCAGCTGCCTCTGGCAACTGCAACACCACTGGCACCTGAGTTGCTCCCTCTGATGGTGCTCCCTGCTGCAAAGCTCCTTGCCCAATGTCCACCAATCCTAGCTGTGCCAATGACATAGACTCTGGAATCCATCCTGAGTTGCCCCACTGGCACTGCTCCCTTGACTCTAGGTTGCTTGGGATTGGAGAGCAGTGCCTTGGTGGCACCCCCATGTGCGGCCTGCAGGGTCTGCATGCTACGCAGTGCAGTGGTGAGAATGGAGGATACATCCTCCATGGTAAAACAGGTCCTGCTCTCCTGAGCCCCCACTGCCAAGGCAGTGGGTGGCCCTGAAGGGACACTCAAAGAAGGCCCCCCAGGGGATGACCAACTTGTAGCCTATTTGCCATTATCCCCTCTTTTGTTTTGGGTTCTTTTGTTAACCATTCTCCCTGCTCCTGCAAAAGAAGAAGCAGAGGGGTTATGATAATGCATTGAAAACAGCACACTTGTGCATGGATGGAGAGCTGGACTTAGGAAACCCCGATATCAAGGTTTCTGTGCAGGGTTGTTTCTCTGTAGTCCACAAAAAAAAGCCCCTTTCCCCCCCCCCCTATATATAAACCCTTCAACCATTAATGAATTTATTTATTTATGAACTTTTACCCCGCTCCTCCTGCCATGCAGCTCGGGGCGGCTTCCAACAATTTTTAAAAATACAATAAAAACACTTTAAAATAACCATAAATATTATAAAAATAATTAATTAACAGGGTTAGACAAACACTCTAAAAACCAAAAATNCGCCGGAATGTTAACAGGCTAGGGGCCAGGCGAGCTTCCTCCGGAAGGGAGTTCCACAGCCGCGGTCCCACTACCGAGAATGCCCTCTCCATCGTGGCCCCCCGCTTAACACGGGGGACCTCCAGGAAGGCACCCCTGGCGGACCGCAGGAGCCGCTCTGGGGCACTGAGGGCGAGGCGGTCCCTAAGGTATGAGGGGCCGAGACCGTGTAGGGCATTTATAGCATCACCCCATTATAACTCTCTCAACCTTTTTTTGGAGGTGGGTTATTTAGTCCTTCATAGCTGCCCAGACCAGTTCACCAACCATAGGTAAACGCTCCAACTGGTGGGGGTCCCTCTCTGGGCATCGGGACTCTCCCTTCCCAGAGGGGAAACTCCCCCATGAGCTCACCCCACCTGGTGAGCTCCTGCCAACCAACCAGGCATTCTCATAAGAAATCCCCTCCCCATGGCCACTGCAAAGCAGATAACCCCCCACTCCCCTTGGAACTATGGCCAACCTATGTGGCCAGCACCGCATGGTGGTAGCTGGGGAAGACCAGGCCAGTCCTAAGGGAGGGGCTGCTCTGCAGGCCAACTCACTGTTCCCCGGGACCCTGACAAGGGAGTCCCCTGGCCCTTCCACCACCCCCTTGTATGAGTACATTATATTCATGCATCCTAGTATCAAGCATCTCATAATTAAGAGATAAATACAATCATGAAAGTTTGTATATCAAAACTATATAAAGAAAATATCTTCAAAAGTATATTGTGAGTCCCAAAAACCCGGCGAATAGGTTTTGGGGACAGACAGAAAAACAACAGAGATCGAGATTAAATGCTGATGGGCAAGACGTGACCTAAGAGACAGTTTCCAGTAAAGGAGAGAAACTCCCAGAAATATCTGGAAAAAGTACTTAATGAAGAAAGAGAGCAATAATCAAGAAAGAGAGCAATTCTGTGGCAGGGAGCAGCACGATAAGGCTGCTGTACCTTTAAGACAGGAAAGAGTGGGGTAGAAGCCACGCCCACCTTTTGGATAAAAGAGAGGAAACAGAAAGCAGAAACTCAGAAAGTGCCAGAATGTTGAGGAGAACACATTTCTGATGGAGAGCTGAAGGCCTCTATGGGATGCATATCCGAAGAGCCTAACTCCCTGAAGAGTGAATTGGATGTGAGTAGCCAGCCAGCCAGTCAGTGGACTGCTACCTGACTAGGCCTTCATGTAAAGACTGTTATAACAGTCTTTACATGAAAACTTTTACATATAACAGTCTTTACATGATGACTTTTACATATATGTAGAAGCTATTTGAAGAGACTGTTTATGTGAATAAATTACTGTTGATGCTAATTCCCTATGCAACTGTGATTTGTTGGTACTGGTCCTGTAAATACTTATACCCCGACAAGCCCACATCTGCTACAAATTCATTTACTCGTTCTGCAAGATATAAGGCTGGACTATGGACTGAAAAAGTATCTCAAGCACCTTGTCCCCCTCCTCTCTGTTTAATGCTCTGTTGTCAAAGCATTGCCCATTGCTTTGACCGAATTCAGCCTCTCCTCTCCACACTGGCTCCCTCTATGTGAACACATTTGGCACAAGCTCCTGGTCTTCACCTTCAAGTGGATACATCCATGAGGTTGAGAAGTTGCAGGTGCAGGTGCTTACCTTAGTTACAGGAAAGAAATTCTGAGTGGGGGCTGGGGGAAGACAGGTACACTGCTGATGCTGTATAAATAATAAATAAATAAACCAAGAATAGCACCTGACCTTATCATTGGTTGAGAATTAGACTGAAACATGAACTCAAGGTTAAAGTAAGACTTTAGCTAAGGGATTTCACAAGTAATGTAGCTTTGCGTTATCTTTATATTATTTTATCTGACTTTCACTAATCAGTCTTGTACTATGCACTGTACTTAATCTGATTTATAAATATAAAATTCTTTTAACTAAGCTTTGTGTACTTGTGTGATGCTGCTTTGGGTGACACTGTCAAGGGACGCCCTAGTTTAGATACTTTGATGACCCTTTAACCTAATTTTTGTGACTTGGGAAACTCCAGGGACATGGGTGGCAGGAAGGGTGACCTCCTTACAGGCTGGGGCCATTCTGGAGGGTGCTGGGGACTGTATGTGGGGTAACTAAGGCCATTTTTAAACAGGCACGGGTGGTGGGTAAATCTGTGGGTGCTGCATGGGATGGCCGTGGACCACCCAGGCACATTGGGTGAGGGGGTGATTCAAATGGCCCAGGGATGGGTGTTTTCACCTGCCCCCACCCAAAGCATCCTGGATTTCCCCCCCGATTCTCCATGAGTGGGCATGAGTGCATTGGTCCCCTTCAGACGGTGGAAGCAATGGAGGTCAGGAGGTGGGAAGGAATTGGGTCCAGGGGGCAAGTGGAGGGGTTGGAGGAGGAGAGCAGGGAGGCGATTTCCTCAAGGGAGGCAGGAGGGAAGGAGGACAGGAGAGAGGGGGGGGGAGGAGTGGTAGGGGGAGAGGACTACTGTTGGGCCCTGATTCTGACAACACTCACCACTTGCCACTGCAAAGCTGTCATAGCCATCATACACCCTACTCTGCCATCCTGAGGGGTATGCAGCTGGGCTGGCTCCCAGGGCTGTGGGCGGTAGGGGGTTAATGGTTGTTGCCCTGTCCCTTTGCTATGGTTATCAGAGCAGCTTCTGGAATGCTGTGAGCTCTGGGGTGTGTTGCGAGCAGAGCTTGCTGCCCGGGGATTGGCCCGTCTATGTGTTCCTGAATCGGGGCTTTCCTAGGGCAGGAGAAAATCATGTTTTGCTGCCTGCACACTTGGTTCACCTCGGTGCTGAGGTGAACACAGGCAAAACTGTGGTATGTGCAGCTCCAGTGGGGGTCACCCACATGCCTGCTCTGGGGCTCTGGCCCACTCCCTGTATGTCTGAAAACACCCACTGATGGGGCTCTGGCCCACTCCCTGTATGTCTGAAAACACCCACTGTTGCCTTGCACTTAGTAGAGTCATATACTCCATTGCATTCAGTAAGAATTCTTCAGAAATATGATTTAGTCTTATACACCTAATAATGCCATGTACCTTTTAAGATAATCTCAAAGTAACACAGATGTGTTAAAGTTCTTGGGCTGCAAGCAATTCTATTCTGGCTGTTCTAGACATACTATTAAAATAACAGCGTTCCATTAAGATTTTCTCAGAAGGTACATTATTAACCCCTGCCCTTTATAAAGCATTGGTTTTCAACAGCATCTGACAGGCATTTGATATAAATCCAGAATTCTGTCTAGGACTGCTCAACCTCTATATATCTTCCATAGTTCTACCATCTGGTATTCAACATGGTCTTCAGATACTGGCTGTTTTCAAATGAGACACTAGCCCACTGCAATCCAGGTGTGATCCATGCAGCCCCCACTCGCATGTTCAGCCTAATAAATGGGCAGCTCCTTGCATGTATTTCATGCACTTGCAGGCAGCTCCCGCTGGCAGCACCAGTGGGGGAGAGAGAGAGTGAGAGTAGAGAGGGGCAGGAAGCGGTCAGTCCTCGCATGGTCTACGATTTTCACCCATAAATCTATGGTGCCGGTGGATCTGTACACATGGAGGTGCTGCTGCAACCTAATTGTCAGGACATGGATACATGGGTGCACGTTGGCCCAGATTCACCCATAGGGTGGGCTCCACCTTCTCCAAGACCCCAACAGGAGCGGGGGCTGCATGTCCTGTGGGTGGTGGCCAAGTGGTCAATGGGAACAAACACCTAATAAACAGGCAGGTGGATACTTTCTATGTATTATTTTATTGCTGTAAGCCACCCCGAACTGTTTTTAGGAGGGGCAGGGTAAAAATCTAGTAAATAAATAAATAGCCAAATGCAGGTGGGTATTTATCATCTTGCTTGTTAACACCCGCAGTGACAAGATAGGAGAGGAGAGTCAATTCCAAAGACCATGTCTGAGAGAGGAGAGGTCCGTGTACTTTATTAGTACACAGAATGGTGAATAGGTCACAAAGAATAAAATTTCACACAAGTATTCAATAATGAAGTAGTAAAGAATGTACCAAATACCAAAACACAGAAGTGACAGAGTAAAAATGACAAAGAGAAACTTGGATATTCATTTGTGGGAACAAATACACAAATCATCTTCATGAATATAAAGATATGCTTGTTTCATCCCTAATCAGCATGTCCTGAATCTGGCTGAATGCTATCAACAATCAGCAGCTATCTGCCCACTGTCAACCGATCCAAACCACAGTTAAGTCAATGGGAGTTTTCCACTGACTTCAGTGGGCCTTGAACCAGATTCTACAAGCGCAGTCAAGCAAGCTGTACTTAGTCTGTATACTAGTCATCCATGAATAAAGCCTGCAGAAATGGTCAGAGTAAATGCAGATTCATGCCTTCTGTATTTAACACATCAGACACATTTACACTTGCTGGAAATATTAAAGCTACTCCACACCCTCATAATTCTCTAATTTTGGTCCCATTTGGTCCCAACTAACCATTCATAAGTGAAAATGAGCTGTCTTGATAGTTTTCCATATTGCTAAAGGCGGGTGATGAAGAACACACACAGTTCTGTTCAAATTTATTGTGTGATTATAAATGTTGGTACAGTGCTGTGTATGACTGACTAGTAGCGTTTTAGAAATTATAAATAGTAATAGTAGTGGTCTGTTTTATTGCTGCTATTGCAGTAGCCTGTTTCTGCAGATTCTCTGTCAAAGTTATACAGATTTTTTCCTTCAGTGTTTGCCAACATTTTTAGTCTCTAGAAATATACTTTCTAGAATTCACATTAAAAAAAACATGTATGTGGAGAGGTGGTGGGGGCACAACAGTACCCAGTCTCTGCGTAAAGTGAGGAAACACCTATGTAAAGTTAGCTATTGGCCGGTCTCTAACCTTCCCTTTCTAGTAAAGGTTATTGAATGGGTGGTGGCTCGACAGGTTATGGGGCATGTGGACCAGGTCAACTTTCTTGATCCCTCACAGTCTGGCTTTCGTCCAGGTTATGGCACGGAGACTGTGCTTGTGGGCTTGGTCGACGACCTCTCCTGAGAGTTGGACCAGGGTCATTTGATCCTGTTGATTCTGTTAGATCTTTCGGCTGCATTTGATACTGTTGATCATGGGTTGTTGTGACTTGGCTGCAGGACTGTGCAGGGATCAGCGGGATTGTTCTTGAATGGTTCCACTCTTTCCTGGCTTGGAGAATCCAATGTGTGGTCCTGGGTGATTATTCGTCTTCTCCCCGGGGCCTTATGTGTGGAGTCCCATAGGGTTCCATCTTATCCCCTCTCCTGTTCAATGTATATATGGAGTCTTTGGGGAAGGTTGTCAGAGTTTGGTGTAAGGTGTCATCAATATGCTGATGACACCCAGCTATATCTCTCATTTTCATCAGACCCAGGTCTGGCAGTCTCGGTGCTTACCCAGTGTCTATCAGCTGTGGGGGATTGGATGAGGGCGAGCCGCTTGAAGTTAAATCCTGACAAGACGAAGGTGATGGTTTTGGGGAAAGCCGGGGGAGTGATGGCCCCCATCATTGATGGGGTCTACTCTCCCCTGGTATCTCAGGTATGTAGTCTGGGGCTGCTCCTGAAACCGCAGCACTGCCTGGATGTCCAGGTGGAAGCTGTGGCGAAGGGTGCATTCTGCCAGTTACATCTGGTATGTCGGCTTAGGCCGTATGTCTCGGACTCAGACCTGGCCACAATCATCCATGTTTTTATTACCTCAAGATTAGACTACTGTAACGCACTCTGTGGGGCTACCCTTGGTGCTGGTCCAGAGACTGCAGCTGGTGCAGAATGCGGCAGCCCGTCTCCTGAAGGGGACAGGCTGACATAAGCACATTAGTCCAGTGCTCTGCTCTCTGCACTGGCTGCCAATAGTCTTCCGGGTCCAATTCAAGGTATTGGTGTTGACCTTTAAAGCCCTAAATGGCCTGTGCCCCACCTACCTGCAGGACCGCCTCACCCTCTGGATCCTGGATCAATCTCTGCGGTAGGCTGGGGGCCGCCCTTCTTGAGGTCTCCTGGGTGTCGACCATGAGGAGGGTGTTCTTAGTGGCTGCACCGTGGCTGTGGAACTCCCTCCTGTTGGAGGTCCTCCTGGCCACTGACCTCCCCTCTTTCTGTAGACAGTGTAAGACCTGGCTGTTCCGCCGGGCCTTTACTGAGGAAGATGGGATGGGTGGGCTGGGCTATGGGGGCGGGGTTTGGTGCTGGGTTATTTTAACTTGAGGGTTATTCGTGTTTTTAACGTATTTTATTTTATTATGTATTTTTAAATGTTGTTAGCTGCCTCAAGATGCTTATAGCAGGAGGGGGCAGCATATAAATTTACTTAATAATAATAATTAATAAGGTGTTTGGTGGTTTGGATTCATCCTTTTTCTTTGAGCTTAAATGTAATATTAAACCGCGTTTGCTGCTGTTGCTGTTGGTCCTGCCCTCCGGCTCCAAGTGGCGTCAGGGCTGGAAGTCCCTCCAAGGGCTCACCCCCCAGGACAATAATCTCCTGGCCTCAGGTGACACCATCCCCCCTTCCCTGTGGGAGGTGAAGGGACTGGGGGGGTGAGGGCATATCAGCAGCTTGCAGCTTGGTCATCATCAGACCTCTGCTGTTCTCGCCACTGCTGCTGTTGGTCCCGCCTGCCTGCCCACCAGCTCCATGTGGCATCAGGGATGGCAGCCTCTCCAAGGGCTCACCCCCCCGGGACAATAATCTCCCAGGCCCAGGTGACACCATTTCTCCCTCCCCTGTGGGAGGAGAGGGGGTGGAGCCGGGGTGTGGAATCCCTCAAAGGCTTCTGGGATTGGGGGGGCATATCAGCTGCTTGCGGCTTGGCAGTGCCACAGGCGTGCACCTAAGGGCCACACCAAAGGGACCATGGGGGTGGGGGGTTGATGGTGGTTTGGTTGTTTATCTAGGGAAGACTTGTTAGGGGAGGTTATGGTTTTTTTAGGGAAGGGGGGGTGTTAGTAAGGTTATATTTTTGTTGAGAGGTTATTAGGAATTTCTCCTGCTCCTGTGAGAGGGTGTTCATAGAGGGATTGGGTGGGTGGGGGAACCTTTCCCGCAGTGAGTGAGGGGGAGAGGTTCCTGGGGTGTGTTAAATACCACCCAGTGAGAACGGATGGTATGGGGGACTTGGGGTGGGACTCTTTCTTGCCATCTGGG
The DNA here is from genome assembly GCA_003113815.1 of Sphenodon punctatus. NCBI lineage: Eukaryota > Metazoa > Chordata > Lepidosauria > Sphenodontia > Sphenodontidae > Sphenodon > Sphenodon punctatus. Next base: position 1,776,773 of record QEPC01011654.1, read on the forward strand.
TGGAGTGGCTGGGAGGAGAGTGGTCTGGCCAGGGTGTGTGTGTACTGTATTGGGGTCATGATGGGGTGAGGGAGATATGGTCCCTTTGGGGGGGTGAGATCTGTGAGACAGGTCAGGTGCTTGTTGCTTGTCCCTCTCACTTTCCCCTCAAGCGGATGATGAGGTGCTTCATGATCAGAGGACCCCTGGCCTGAGTCTGATGATGCTGAATGCGAGGTCAGTGGCTAATAAATCCACCACAGTCCTGGAGTTAATCCTAGACCAATGCACCAACCTCATGTGCATTATGGAGATCTGGCTAGACGATGAGTCGGGGCCTATTTTGGCTGACCTTGTTCCATCTGGGTACTCCGTGCAGCCTCGGTTGGGGGTGGTGGGGGGTGGTGTAGCCATTGTTTTTAGAGATTCGTGGTCTGTCTGGAGGTATCCGGTGCAGGACATATCAGGGGTAGTGGGCCTCCACCTTGTGCGTGATTTGGCGGGAGACAGATTGGGGGTGTTGCTGGTATACCATGCACCTACCTGTATGGCAGCATCCCTACACGCTCTGACGGAACTGGTGTCAGATGTGGTGTTGCACTCCCCAAAGACATTAGTCTCGGCGGTGTAGAGCATGAGTTCATGGCAACCATGGGTCTGTCCCAAATTGTCAACAGCCCAACACATGATAGAGGACATACCCTCGACCTGATTTTTTGCACCGGCCTTCAGACAGGTGATTTGTTGATAGGGGAGGTGTTAGCAGAGCTCTTGTCATGGATGGATTTTTACCTCCTGTGAGCACGTCTCCTGGTGCATGTCTGCTCCCGGAGGGGTGTAGAACCGATTTGAATGGTTCGTCCCCATAGACTAATGGAACTGGAGAGGTTCCAGAATGCTCTTGGGGAGTTAGCCTCTGATCTCGATGACTGCCTGCTTGATGACCTCATGGCTATATGGAACACCTTGCCGATGGAGGCCTTCAACCAGACAGCTCCAAGGCGTCCACTCCCTTGACAATGGTTCCTCAGGTCTCCGTGGTTTATGAAGGGCCTGAGGTTGCTGAAGCAGAAAAGGTCGCTATTGGAGTGATGGTGGCGCCATTTACGTGCTGAAGCTGACAGATTGTGACATAGAACCAGTTTACGTGCCTATGTTGTAGCTGTAAGGGCAGCAAAAAAGGAGTTTAGCCTCTGCAAAATCTCATCCAGCTGAACTTTTCTGGGTGGTTACGGGGTTGGTCGGTACTCCCTCCCTCCATCTGAAACCAGAGTAATCTAGTACCCAGTGTGACATGTTTGTTGATTATTTGTCAAAGAAAATCTCTCCGATTCACCACAACTTCGACACCGCACTTATTGCAATGGGCGAACTAGAGGTTGTGGAAGCCCCGCCTTTTCTGGTTGCCTGGGATCAATTTCAGTTGGTGTCAGCCACTGAGGCGGGGGATGTTCTTGAGGGCTGTTAGGGCCATCCTTTGTGAACTTGACCCATGCCCGTCCTGGCTGGTTAAGACCAGCCAGGAGACAGTGGGGCCATTGCTGGCGGGGGTGATCAGTGCCTCCCTTTGGGAGGGTAGAGTGCTGGGCTGCCTCAAAGAGGCAGTGGTGCAGCCTCTGCTCAAAAAACCATTACTTGACATTGATTTCCTCGCCAGTTACGGGCCAGTCTCTGATCTTCCCTTTTTAGGGAAGGTTGTGACTCAGCATCTGCAGGGGCATTTAGACTGCATTGGTTATCTGGACCCCTCACAGTCCGGCTTTCATCTGGGTTATGGCACTGAGACAACACTTGTTTATTTGGTCAATGAACTTCACTGCAAATTAGATCAGGGTCACTCAACCCTGCTAATTCTGTTAGATCTGTCAGCTGCTTTTGATACCATTGACCACGAGATGTGGTGCTCAGGGACTGTTATTAATCTCCATGGGACCTCATGTGGAGTCCCACCAGGTTCCATTCTGTCCCCTCTCCTGTTCAATGCGTATATGCAGCTACTTGATGAGGTCGTGAGACGGTATGGAGAGCGGTGTTATCAATATGTTGATGACACCCAACTCTAGCTCTCCTTTCGGCAGTCTTAGTGTTTACCTGATGTCTTGGGACTGTAAGGGACTGGATGAGGGCAAGCTCAGACAACTGAAGTTGAATTCCGATAAGAGAGAGGTGATGGTAGTCGGTAAGGCAGTGGATGTGGCGGCTCCCATCATTGATGGGATTCTCCCTTCACTGGTTCCCCAGGCTCGTGGTCTGGGCGTGCTCCTTGATCCGCAGCTCCGCCTGGATCTCCAGGTGGGGGCTGTGGCGAGGAGTGCATTTAGTCAATTACATCTGGTGCGACGGCTTTGGCCATATGTTTCAGAGAGTGATCTGGCCACTATCATCCATGCTTTCATTACCTTGAGATTGGACTATTGCAGTGCGTTCTACATGGGGCTACCTATAGTGACAGTCCGGAGACTGCAGCTAGTGTAGAATGCAGTAGCCCATTCCTGATAGGGAAGGGTCACCGTGAGCACATTACACGGGCTCTGCACTGGCTGCCTATAGTCTTCTAGGCCTGATTCAAGGTGTTGGATTTGACCTATAAAGGCCTATACGGCCTTGACCCAACTTACCTGTGGGATCACCTCACCCCCGTTCTCTCAGATTGTAAGCCCTAGAGCAGGGACCGTGTCTATTAAATTACTTTGTAAAGCGCCAGGTACATTGCTGGTGCTATATAAATGCTTGCTTATTATTATTATTTATTATTTATTCTGTATGTTATGTTTTTACAGTGTAAGCTGCCCCGGGCTGCCTGGAGCAGGAGGGGCAGGGTAGATTTTTTTTTTATAAATGAATATAAACATTCTGCATCATTCAGTATTCCAAATGTTGTGACAGCTTGACTGTCAGGTCTTTTACATATGTAACTGCTGTGGTGCTGCTTTCAAACTAGCTATTCCGCAGAAGCTTGCCCAATTTATCTCTGCTTTTGGCAAGACCACTTGAGGGGAAAAAAGCAGATAACTGAAAACATGCATATGTTAATGAACACTTTATACAAACAATGTAAACACGTGTTTCAGTTGAATGAATCTCCTGCTCTACTCTCTTTTTAATACTCTGTCTCATGGCTCTCCTCCATGATGGTCTCATTCAAGCTAGGGAAGGAGACATTAATGTCACAGAGGAAGTTGGCCAGATTGGTTATTTCAGATTTGGGTAAGGCATTTCCTGTCATAAATACCAAGGGCATTTCTTCAATTACGCAACCAGTTTGCTGGCTAAGGAAGTTAAATATCAACACGGCCAGCCAGAGGTGTTTGGTCATATTGTGTTCCTGTTCTCTTTCACTCTCTGCTGCTGGGTTTACCTATTCTCCAAACCATTTTCTTGGAGGAATGATTGGAGAGATGGGTACAGTCACACAAGACATTATTCCACTTTGGGCAGTGTTATCCCACTTTGGGCAACGTTAATATGTGATGCAGTGAACTGTATGGCCACCAGATGTTCACACTGCCCCAGGGCAAGGTGGGTAGCCAGCTACTATATGATGCATCCTCTGAAAAAGGATGGAGACTCAGTGCGTAGTAATGTTGCTCAAAGTGGGATAACTCGCTGCCTCTTGTGCAGGCGATCCCCGTGCTGCCTCACCCTGTGGTGAGGGCAAGCAGCACCGTTGAGTGGTGGGTGCATTCACCATTCCTGTACAGCCACGTCACGGGCGGGGGCAAAATAGTGTGCAGGGTGGGGGTGAGGCGGGTCTGGATGCCCGCCAGCGCCCAGTTTCCCAGCGGCGGGGCAGATCATGTGGCCTGCTCTCCCCCAAAGTGTGGTGGCTGCATTCAGGCCCACCCCAGCTTGTGTGGCTATACCCCATGATGATAAAGGGGCTGGGTGGACAAGCCATATGAGGAAACACTGAAAGAATGGGTATGTTCAGCCTAGACAAAAGACAATGAAGGGGACATGACAGCAGTTTTCAAATATCTAAAAGGAGGCCACAAAAAGATGTTGAACATTTATTTACCACTATTACAGGAGACTGAACTAGAGGGAATGGGCTTAAATTGCAGCAGTGTAAATTTGGTTACATAGTAGAAAAAAAACTCTTAACTTTACAGACACAACACTTTGGGGGAGATAAAGCAAGGGGCATAAGCTGGGCAAAAGCTGCCTAGGGAGGCTGTGGAATCTCCTTCTTTGAAAGTTGTTAAAACCTGGCTGGACAAAAATCTGTCCATGATGCTGCAGGCATGGATATCCTGCCAGGGAGCAAAGGGTTGGACTAGACCTTATGGTCCCTTGCAACCCTAAAATTCTAAGAAGCCCACACTGAGGTGAGCTGGCAAGTCTGTTGTACCCTACACCCACTATAAAACCCCTGGAGGTTTTTCCCAGTGGCTTGAGGGGACACAGGGAGAAAAAGGCCTTGGGGTCATACCTGGTCTTCTGTACTGAACCCCCAGACATCTGTTACCCTGTCCAGTGTGTCCATCCTGCCCAATGGGTAGGCTGGTTTTGGAGATCAAGGCCAGGTTTTTATTTTCCTGCTGGATACAAAGTTGTGTACTTTCTGCTCAACTGTTAATGGTGCTTGGGAACACCATTCATTCCATTTATTAACAGTATCATAGGTGTAATTCTAGGGGGTGAGACTGGATTTATACATTATGTTTGTGTGTAGTTATATATATATATATATATATATATATATATATATATATATATATATATTTCAAAGCTTTCTCAGGTGGAGGGGATAAAAAGGGGGAGAGGCAGACAGAAAAAAATCACTAACTGGCTAGCAAGCACCCCTGTAGCCTGGGAAATGCTCCCTGAGATGGGTTAGAAGTTATACAAGTCAGAATCTCACTTTTGCTCTTTGGGCGCCTTTAGACGCAACAGAAATGGGTATCTGGATGTGTGTTGACACCATTGTTTAGCCATGCATATGTCCCCGCGTTGCAGTATTTACATGCTTACATCTACCAGTGCTTTCTTAAACACTAGATGTCAGTACTGACACGCATCCCTCCACAGCTCCCCAGACTATATCACACCATTCTCCGTTCCCTCCCCTCAGTAAAAAAGCATGATATCCCATGATGCGCTGCTCCCTCCCGTCACTATACATTGCTGTCCCTTCCAAATCCCCTCCCCTCCGTAATGGTGAATCTTCTAAAAAAATAGAAGGTTGCTTCCTTATAACCAAAGTTCTTCGAGAGATGGCTTTGTACATTCTCACAACAGGAGTGGATCCCGAGAGAGAGTACATTGACATGGTGAAATGATGGGGAGTGGGAAACTCTAAATGAGTGCACACAGGGGCAGAGCCATGTGGAATGAGGCCCCCTCCCCTCCTGGCCAAAGAGAGAGAGAGTGAGCACTTGTGCCTGTGCAGGTTTGACCAGCAGTAGAAGCCTCACTTCTCTCTCTCTTCAGTCAGGCTTCCTTGCCTGAATGTGGTCAGGGGGATCTGAAATAATGGTGTGCACCAGCGATCCATGTCACTTTTAGTTTTCATTTTTTGTTTTGTTATTTAAATACTTCATTTTCAATTTCATAAATATCAAATTTTCGTTTTAGTTTTTGCTTTCATTTTTGTTTTTCATTGGTTTCAATGGAAACTACATTTCTGGCTATAACATTTTTGGCTTCCATTATATTTGGCTGAAACATGGAGGGATTGTACCGCAGATGGAAGGCATTAAGTGTACCAAATTCCAAAATGATTGGATAAAGGAATCCAATTTCCTAAGCAGTTGAATTATATTATTTTACAAAAATCTTCATATACATTCTTAGCTCTAACGTCTTTGCCTCACATTTAATGTAGATCAAACTTGGCAAGATTATACCCCTTCCCATATTTAATATATCTGCCAAATTTCAGAAGGATTGGATAAATGGTCCTGGTGATGTAAGCAATTAGCTTGTAACATCTTTGTAGTCCAACAAGGGTACATGAAATTTGGCAGGGCTGTATATTGTACATTCATGATCATCTCTGCCAAATATCAGAAAGATATGATAAAGGGTCCCAATTTTATATGTCTGCACAGCATATGCAGAGAATGAGCCTATGCCAGAGGTTCTTTTACGTGTCACTGTGGTATAAGATCGGTTTGTGATGCCAATTGGCCAGCAGAAATGTCAACCAAATAGCCTCATTCTGTGCTGTGACCATCCCAACATCTCTCCCCCACTTGTTACTGGGAAGTCAGAAGCATCTGTTTAGGAAAGAGCCAATAGAGATTCTCTTATGTCCTCTGTCACAGTGCTGCAGGATGTGATTGTGATGATAATTGGCCAGCCTGGATGTGTAAACTATGTCTCCTGATTTCTGGGATGCTATCCCCAAAGTCCCAGTTATGTCCCTTCTACGCCTGCCTGAGGGCCACCCCCTATGCCCGCCTTGAAGTCACTACCGATTGGTCCTATAAAGCTGGAAGCATGCAGTAATTGGCCAGTGAATGTGTCTGTCAGTCTTTTGGGTTGCTCCACATCCTCCCTCCTACAGCCTCTCTCCCCCTGCCATGCCAGGTGCCTGCCATGCCAGGTGCCTGCTTCTGACTGGCACTGCAAGTGCTGCTATTTACCTGAATAATGTCTTCAAGGGCACAACTTCAATTGCTTATAAAATTAGGTCCTTTTATCAAATTGTCCTGTAGTTTGGCAGAGATGACAGGGAAGGTATTCCTACCAAATGTCTTGTAAACAGGATGGAATATAAAAATGTTACAGCTGGAAATGTATTGTCAAGTTAATGTTTTATACCATCAGGACCCTTTATCCAATCTTCCCAAAAATTAGCAGTAGTGTTAAGCTTGTGGGGGGACATAATATCCATAGGTCATGCAAATTAGATGGAAGATAAAGAAGTAGAAGCCATGAATGTGTATGGAGCTCTTCTTAAAATCACAATATTCAATTGCTTCTAGAATTGGTTTCCTTTATCTAATCTTTTAGAAAATTAGTACAGTTAGTGCCCTCTGTTGGGGGTACAATCTCCCCATGTTTCATCAGAATTTAATAAGAATCAAAAAAGGTATAGTCAGAAATACATTTGTCAGTTTTTTCCCTTTATTTCAAAAACAAAAAGTCATTTTTGTTTCCATTTTTATTTGTCTTTTTGTTTTGCAGTAACGATAATGAAAATGACAATTTTCATTATCATTACTGTAATAACAAAAATAACAAGCACACCCCTAATCTGAACACCTAGTTGTCTGAGATTCCCTGTCACTGGCCCCTGCTTAGGAGCAAGAGGAAAGTGGTTTCAGTTTTGCAGGAAGTTGCAAGACAAACTCAAGCCATTCTGTGTGTAGAACTCTATGATCTTTCACTGGAAGTAACGGCAAACACGCTAACACACCATCCGATACCACTGGACTCAACGCCGGACATGGGGAGAGGGTAAACAAGTTATTTCTGAACACAATACTTCTTGGAAGCAAATAAGGGCTTAATGGGAGGCTACCGAGAAGACTACAAAATGTGACAATGCTTAGATGCAACATGCAGCCACGCGACAAATGCCGTAAGCGCCTGTTCCTCATTGCGTCTAAAGGCGCTCATGGCTTCTGCAAATTTTAGAGGGGTTGGGTGGGGCAAATTTTTCTTTTCTTAAACTCACACTGTTTAGTAACCCTGGAAGAAATTCTAAAAACTATGACAAAATATTCCTCAAGGTTAGCCCATGCCCTTCTATTTCCACTCCCCCTTCCTGCACTATTTTCCTACGGGTCAGCCCCCACATCCTTCAGGACCCCCCTTTACCTTCTCTTGTCCCCTCTGTCATATTTACCTCTTCCCCCTCACCTCCCCAAACCTTTCCCCCCCTTGCCTCACTAACTATCCTTCTTGGGAAGAGAGCAGAGTATGCGAAACTGAAGCAGAGGAAAGTACGTGTGTGTGTGTGTGTGTGTGTGTGTGTGTGTGTGTGTGTGTGCGCATGCGCATGCCTTCTCAGCCCCCAACCACTCGCTAATCCCAGAAGACGCCTTGCCTGCATTCCAGAAGCTGTATTGGCTGTCATTCTAGTCTCTTTTCTATGATCCAGGAATGCATACTAGTTTCTCTTCTGACTGGAGGAATCACCTTTTGAGGAGAGGTTATAGAGCCACTTCTTGGGGAGAACGCGCATCTTTAAAGTTTTACAATTTTTCAAAAGGGGGCTCATATTCCCTGACCTCTGAATTTTATACTAATGCTTTTGGTGATGGTACACCTTATTTGTATTCATCTCACACCTCTTGCTTCTGAGGAAGGTCATGCTACCCTATTAAACAAGGTAACAAACTGTGAGCCGATACTTACAAAAAAACACCCAAGTGTACAGAAGGTCATAGTGATACAGGGTGCTAACACTGCAGGTTCAAAACCTTGCTGCTCAACCATCCTGCTAACTATGCTGTAGTCCTCTAGCAAATTGGGGAAGTGGTTGAGTTTTAAATATGCTAGAAGCTGCTTCTGTAGGTCAGTGTAGAGATTTTAACTGTGGGTGTTTTTACATGAACCACCCCACGCATGAACACCCACCGTCCACATGGGGGAGTGCTCATATGAATTTGGTGCGTGGGGGTGTGCGTTCTGTGACCCATGTGCTGCCCATCCCATCCACACACAGGGCACTACCCGACATATGACACCCTCCACCCACCCCATGCACTGACTGCAGACCCCCACCTTGTGTAAAAACACCCTCAGTCTCTGATGCTGTAGAGTCTGAGACTGGCTTATATGAGGGGCTGTTATATATGCACATATCTGGTTTTGTTTTCCAAGTTTTCTTTTTTAAACTTGTTTTGGCTTGTTTAGGCCATGCCATGAGAAAACAACCTGTAATACCGATTTATCATTTAAATGTGAGGAAAAGCCAGAGGCCTTATAGGGCAACATTCGCAGCTTCTGGAGGTGAATATGTGTGGCTGTGCTGGGAGCTGCTGAGGGCTTGTGGTGGGAGTGGGGAAGTCTACATGTGGGTGCAGTGTGGTTCTCTTAGAGGGGGCAGACCTTGTAGTTGTGCTAGGGGCTGCAAAAAGTAACGTTTGGGGGGCAGGCCCTGCTCTCCATCCTTGGAACAAATTTGCTTCACTAAGCCATGTTTACCATCCATATAATTGATTTCTACTAACAGTCACTTTACAAATGTGAAAGAGGCTGTCAAGAACTCAAGTGTTGATGGGATTGTCAAATGCAAGCAAAAAGCCGTTGTTTTGTTTAAAAGCTGTCATTCTGAAAGCTGCAACTCCCACTGTTCTACATAGTCCTACACTTTTCAAAATAGCTTTTCTTAGAAAACAAAACTCCAAACCCCATATATTGTTCTAGATAAAGGTAGGTTAAAATGAGAGCCCAGATATAGGCGGTGGTGTAGGTATGCAGATCGTTTGGGGTGGGGATGAGGAGGAATTTGACATTCATGCAGAACGGAAGTCAGTGGGTGAAAACAGACATAACGCTCACTTTAACACTGCTTTAACATTTCTTATGCATGGCAAATTATTTTGATAGCGGTATTAGGAGATTTTAACAACATGATCTTCGTTGACATGACTAAGTGCCAAAATAGTAAAATTCCCATGTTTCACTTGGAAATTAAAGAGTAATTGTGCAGCCAAACTGACCATTAGTCACGGATGTACAAAAGCTAATTCATTTGGATAGCCTGTTCCTCAGAATTCCTTGCTAGTGCACACCCTCTGAAGTGACAGGGGTTTGTGCCAGAGGAGAGCTTTGAGGATCAGAATACAAGCCATTTTGTTATCACAAAAGTAACTCTCATTATCTTGCTGCGTGTGTTTACAAAGTAAGCAAATTCAGTTCAAAAAAAGGTAAGTCCCCCCCCCCCCCTTACCCTTAAAAATTAAACCATACAGTCAATTAGAGTAGGCAGAATATGAAAGAGCAGTAGCAGCTGGTTGGTTTGGAGGCTGGTGGGGCAGTGGGTGGGTTTAACCTGTTGCCAGCAGCTTTGCCGCCGGCGGGCCTAGGGCTGGAGCCTGGCCTAGGGGCGGAGTCAGGGCAACGGTAGGTGGAGCTAGGACAACAGTAGGCCAGTGGCGTGGCATAACTCAGCAGCAAGGAGTTCCCAGGGTTAACACTGAATGGACATTACATTACTTAACACTGGGAACACTGCTGTGTGAAGCATTGCCACCAGGGAATAGAGAACCCTCTTACTGGGGTCCCATCCATTCTTTCCCACCAGGTCCAAATTAACCATAGTAGGTTTAAAAAAAATAGATCATGTTGCCATCGCCTACCTTTATCCTGAACCCTTGAATCCTCGGTTTTCATGGCATGCTTGGCCACCTGTAGTCTTCTGAAGGTGTAGGCTTTGGGACAAGCCTTCCTTCTGACTTGGAGGACTGAGTTAGCTCACTGTCCTGTGACAAGTTGAATCAGAAGAGAATGAAAGGGAAGAGAAGGACAAGACAGAGAAGAAGGAGGGAAAGGGTTTGGTTTTGGAGCATGAGAAAAGGAAGGGGAATGGGAAGAGATGGGTTCAGTGGAGGACAGGGGGAAAGGGTTTCCTTGTTGTCTGCAGCCTTCTCTTCTGCCATGCTCCTACCTACTTTCTGTTCTTTTCACAAGGAAAGCAAGGAGAGGTGTTGAATCATGCCAGATCTCAGACAAACTGGATAGAAAAAAGAAGCAAATTACTTTAGATGTTTGCATTTTGAATGACATTTTTAATTTTGCTTCTTTGTGGACCTCTCCCCCAAAGAACCTTCCTTTTTAGGGAAGGTTATTGAGCGGGCGGTGGCACTCCAGCTCCAGGTACATCTAGATAGCATCGGTTTCCTGGACTCATTTCAATCTGGGTTCTGCCCCGGCTATGGCACTGAGATGGCGTTGGTGGCCTTGGTCGACGACCTCCGCCGGGAGATGGATGCAGGATGTTCAACATTTCTCATCCTGCTAGATCTCTCGGCCACTTTTAATACCGTGGACCATGGGCTGCTGTTGAGATGGCTGCGTGACCTGGGGGGGTCTAGATGGGACTGTTCTTGAATGGTTCCGTTCATTCCTCTCAGGGAGAAGCCAGCGGGTAGTTCTGGGGGATGAGACATCTTGCTCCTGCGATTTATCATGCGGCGTTCCACAGGGTTCCATTCTGTCTCCATTATTATTTAATGTATACATGCAGCCCTTGGGGGAGGTCATGAGAGGGTTCGGGGTGCGATGTCACCAATATGCTGCAGATACTCAGCTATACCTCTCTTTTTCAACTGACCCAGACCCTGCTGTCTCGTTGCTATCCCAATGTTTGGAGGTCGTGGCGGAATGGATGTGGCAGAGCAGACTGAAGCTCAACCTTGATAAGACAGAGGTGATGTTGGTGGGGAGAGCAAGGGAGGTAGTGGCCCCCCTAATTGGGGGGGCTTGCCCTCCTATAGCTCAGCAGGTCCGGAGTCTGGGGGTGATATTGGACGTGGATCTCCGCCTGGAGCAGGTGGAGGCAGTCGCAAAGGCTGCTTTCCACCAGTTGCATCTGGTGCGGAGGCTGCGTCCGCTCGTTTCCGGCCCGGACCTGGCCTCCCTCATCCATGCCTTCATCACCTCGAGGCTGGACTACTGCAACGCGCTCTACGTGGGGCTTCCCTTGTCCCTGGTTCAGAGGCTGCAGCTAGTGCAGAATGTGGCGGCCCATCTCCTTTCGGGGACGGGTCATCGGGAGCACATTACACCTGTGCTCCGGCCTCCGCACTGGTTGCCAATAGTGTGCCGAGCTAGGTTCAAGGTTCTGGTGTTGATCTATAAGGCCGTTCACAGTCTGGGCCCCTTGTACCTCAGGGGCCGCCTCGCCCTCTGCACCCCAGAGCGGTTCCTTCGGTCTGCCGGGGGTGCCTTCCTGGAGGTCCCCCACATTAAGCAGGGGGCCACAATGGAGAGGGCATTCTCGGTAGCTAGGCCACACCTTTGGAACTCCCTTCCGTAGGAAGCTCGCCTGGCCCCAAGCCTGTTGACATTCTGGCAAAGTTGTAAAACCTGGCTGTTCGCCCAGGCCTTTGGGGAGGGGGGTTTAGAGGGTTTTTATCTCCCCTACCCTATTTGTTTTAATGTTTCCCGGGTCCTGTTTTAATACTTTGAATTGTATTTTTGATGTGTTTTAAATGGTTTTATATATATTTTATATGTATTTTTATTGTTGGAAGCCGCCCCGAGCTGTTCTCAGGAGGGGCGGGTAAAAATCCAGAAAATAAATTAAATAAATAAATAAAAAGAGGTCTAAGACCCTCCCAATTCCCATGCCATCACTTACTATTATCCGGAACCCTCTTCATGTTCATGCTCTCCTTGGTTGCCTGTAGTTTTCTAAGGTAGGCTCCCAGTCCCCAGACAGCCAAATGCCTGTCCAAACACACAGGCCTTTTAAAAAAAATCTGGCCCATTTCAGGGCTGCATTGCAAGCAAACCAGGCCCATCCAGACCAGCATCTCTAGTAGCTACACCACCAAATGCCTGTCCAAGCACACAGGCTCTTTTTAAAAAGTCTGGCCAGTTTCAGGGCTGCACTGCAAGCAAACCAGGCCCATCCAGACCAACATCCCTACCAGTAGCTACACCCTTTCCCCGGCAGCCAAATGCCTGTCCAAGCACACAAGCCTTTTTAAAAAAAGTTTGCCTGTTGCTGGCCTGCATTGCAAGCAAACTACTTTCCAGCAGCAGTGAAACAGTCGAGGGAGGGAAGAGTAGCCACGACCAGTAGACCTACACATTCACAAAATGACCTCTCTACTAGAGAGGTGGAGGCCGTTTTGTCTCCACTCACGACATCCCACCAAACTGTAAAGGGTGGGACCATTTTAAAATGCAAGGAACATTCCAGCAAAAATTGGATTGGAAATCCTTCCTCCATCCAAGCCCCTAGGTACCCCACCCAGAAAACAGAAAGCAGAAAATGTATATGTAAAAGAGGAAAGGGACCAATTTTAACTAAGAGAGAGTAGTCATGGCCAGTGGGACCTCAGAAAATGGCCACGGCCTTTGAACATGCTTGAGGGAGGAGGGGGGAAACCAGCAGTGCACTGGCAAACACACAATAAGCACAAACAAACCACTGAAACCATATCTTCTTAAGCCAACCATCTTATCCTCAACACACCACAAAAGCAGCATCAAGGAGTTCCACTTGTCCCCCAAAACATGGTTAATTTCATATCTGTTGCACCCCCCTCCCCATGTGTCAGTCTCCCAGTCCACCCCCAGTCCCATTGCATCTATGACAACCCTACCCATACTCCATTGCCCAGCCAGACTCAATGAGTCCCCCCCACTCCCACAGTGCACCCCACTCCACACCACCCCTCCTCCCCCATGTCTCCCAGTGTACCCCCTACC
>QEPC01011654.1:1790192-1801127 GCA_003113815.1 Sphenodon punctatus
GCCTTGAATTTTGATTGAAATAAAGAGTGCGGCCAGTTTAAAATCCAATACGGTCTCTGTGTCTCATTGGGGGGATGCGCCGGCAAGTAAAGACTTATGTTGTTGAAAGCTCCTTAGGGTTCCAATTTGAGCGGAAGCAGGTAGCACATTTGCTACCCAAAGGAAATACCCAAATTTTGGGCATCCCCAGAGGGCACCTGAAAGGGTACCCAGTGCCCCAAAATGCGGATATTACTAAGGTATCCTGGGATGCTCCCCCGGCTGACTCACTTCACCACTGGGTTGCTGCTCCTCCGGTCCAGTCGCTGCTCCTACTTGGCACATGCACTTAGCTGAGCTAGGGACTCATAAGAGAGAGATATTCTCTTCCTAAAGTCTGCAGAAACCCTCTAAATATTTGAAAAGAAACATTTCTTTTTCACGGTTTCCTCTCCAAATGGAGCAGTTAATTTTCAAATGGTATCAGACTTGAGGACAAAATGGTGGCTCGCCCTTTAACTGAGGAAAGGTAGGAAGAGCCATCCTCTATCTTCCTCCTTGCACCATCATTATAGGTTCCTGCTATTTCTATAGGCTCTGCAATACTGTAGCAGGGTGCAGCCTCACTGGGTCGCTGGCCCTTTAAGGAAGATAGCACCAGTGAGAGCGAAGGTGCTATCTGAGGTGTAGGTGCTACGGAGACAAGAGGACAGCACCCGATGCCTCCCACCTGAGCTTGGATGTGGCTGAGCCAGTCCCAAGCTTAAAAGCCTGAGCAAGGCTCAGAGAAGGGAGGCAATGTAGGCAGGCACTGGGAGAGAGCTCTGCCTCAGACAAAGGGAGCTGCTTGGGAGCAGGAACTCAAGCTCAGCTCTGTCTCCATACAAATCCTGCACCGAGGATGTTGCCTGAGCTGTGGGGTTTGGCAGGCTCAGGGACATGGGCCTGGCCTGAATAGTTTGAGTATAAAAAGCCTGAGAGGGACTGTGGGAGGCTACTCTCTGGCCTGAGGAGAGATTGTGCCCAACCAGAGAGGGGCTGGGACAGTAGGTGTTTTAGACAAGCGCCTCCCTGAGTCCCATCACCCACCCATCATGCATGTTGCAGGGGTGCATTGACACCCTGTGCAGCCCTGCAAGATGCATGGTGGGTGATTGTTGGGTAAGAGGTGGGGAGGCACTTGTCTAAAAACATCCTGAGAAACGCTAGGCTTCCAAGATAGAGATTGTGTATCTAGGGTGAACATTATATATTGCAACTTCTCAACCTCATGTTGAACTGACCTATCAAATTAACAAATACAGAATATAAGTGAAAGACCAACAATACACTTGTGCAATTCTTTTGCAAATGGGATAGGCATTTGTATCTAAAGAAAATGGTTGAATATTCAAATAATTTCAAGGGCTCATTTCAGCCATAACTGATACCGTGCAAAGGAACACCACTCTCTCCCTGTATAGGAATGGTGCAGCATCTCTCCTCAAGAGGCAAATCCCTCCTAATATTCCCCCAGGGTGAGGTGGCTCTGTACTGGATACCAAACAGCCTCATTCCTAAGCAGCACCATAGACTGGCCCTAACACTGGTTAGTCTGTTATTTAGTACAACTCCAGTGCGAGGCATATAAGACCATGGGGTAGCAAGTATGATGGACAGAGCGTTGAACATGAAAGGGTTAAAGGAAACTTTGGGAAGATGCTCATGAGGAGTGAGGAAAGGATTTCTGGATGACAAGATGAGACTTGTATTAATGAAAGGGAAGAGTAGAAGGTACTGGGTAGAGCTGCGGCAGGTAGCACATTTGTTACTCACAAGTAATACTCGCATTTTCAGGCACCCAATGGGGTACCCGGCCTGCACTGGGTACATTTTCAGGTGACTGAAAATGTGGGTATTACTGGGGCATCCCAGGATGACCGAAGACGCCGATACCAGAACCCACGGCTCCCTGGGGTTGACTCACCTCATCAACGGGCTGCTGCTCCTCCAGTCCTGGACACTGCTTCTTGCTCCTCCCTTCTGCTCAGCTGAACTGTGGACTTCCCCACTTGGCTCTATCTGAGTGGGGGAGGGAAAAAAAGTGAGGAGGCCTTTTCCCACCTGAGTGCACTACACAAATGGGTCCCCCATTTCCAGGGGGACTCATATCAAAGGTGTGCATGGGTCCAGTGTGCACCCCCATTTTGCATTCCCCTGGGAATGGGGGACCCATTTGGGGGGTGCATGCAGGTAGAAAAGGCCTCTTCGCTCTCCCCTCACCCCCATCCTGCTCAGAAAAAGCTGAACGGGGAAGTCCCCAGCTCAGCTGAGCAACACACCAGCCTGGGAGGAGCAGAGAGCAACAAGCCTTGAGCACCAACCAGGACTAGAGGAGCAGCAGCCCATCAGTGAGGTGAGTCGGTCTGCGGAGCTGGATAGCCCGTCGGGTCATGTTTGGGTACCAGTTGGTGCCCAGATGCAACTGGGGCAACTTGGCACCCTGACTTACCAGCTGGGTACCCAGTTGCTGCTCTAGTCCTGAAGTCTGGAGCATGGCTACTTATGCATCAAACGCAGAAACATTTCATCCATCCATGCAGATGCAATGAAATTAACCAGCCATGGTCTGATAAAGGTAAAGTAAAACAACCTTTGAAATGCAATTCTTGAATTTTTTGCAGTTGCCAAAGACATAATTGTAGATTATAAGATGGAATTCCTGTAAAATAGTATCTTTATTGGAGTGTAGCCATCCCAGAATTCTTTATCATACCTATCCCCACCAGAGCTTCCCCTTCTTAGCTTTAATTGAAGGACAGTCTTGGCATTAAACAACTTTGAATTAACTGAACCATGGTTTCGTCTTTATTAAAGGGGTATACCTCCTGAGTCCCTATAGGCATGATTCAGCTGGGACAGTCCTGCTTTGGGTGCTGAATCCCATTGTCACACCTGCAAGGGATCAAAGACTCATTTTGAGGATGGAGGGGGCAGAGAGGTATTTAATCTTCAGGCACCTCTTCCCCAGTAGCTTCTTAAGAAAAGTCCTTGAGCAGAGGACATTCTAAAATGCATTAAATGGAATGTCAGTTGAAAATAAGGGGAATGTGTGAATGACAATAGGCTTATTTGGGGCTGTAAAGGAGGTGCATCTCTGATAAAGTCAAGTCTAGAGATGCTGGCCCTTCCTATGGAGCTATGCAAGGAACAATGCACAGGCAGACCTGCAGCACTTGAGGCATGGCACAGAATGGTTACCAGCCCACCCATCAGTGCCCAAGGTCTTGAGTGCACCCAAGTATTGGGTGCACTCAAGAGCTTGTGCCCCCTCCCTGCCCTCCCCCCCCGCAGAACACCGGAAGTGCCGGGAGGCTTAAAACTCAAGCCCCGGCGGCTGCGCCACAGGCCGCCAACCGAAGGGACGCGGCCTAAGGGACGCGGCCCTTTGGGGCCCTTCGGGGCCAGGAGGGGGGGAGGGGGGAAAGGGTTGTTGGGAACAAGTATGGAAGGGGGATAGGATAGGGGAAAAAGGAGGGAAGGGAGATGGGGGAGTAGTACCCATGCTGTTGATGGAGAGGAGGGGGGGGAGGAGCAGGAAGGAGTGGTGGTTTGTGGGGTAAAGGGTAGGGGAATGGTGGAACAAGATTATTGGAGAGTTGTGAGGAAAGGAAAGGAGGAGTTAGGTTGTGATGGGGTATCGTGGGTAGGGTTAGGTGAGGAATTAGGAGAGTGGGAAGAATTGGACAATTTGGTACTGATAAGTGATGTGGGTCTAGTGGGGCCACCTTCCCCTGGTGAGAGGGGGGTGGAGGTGGTAAGGTTTGTTATAGAGGCAGCAGGAGATAAGATAGAGGCAGGAGGGATGTACCCGGTATTTGTGGGAGAGGTTATTGAGTGGGATATAGGCTAGGTGGGTATGTGGCTATGTAGTGGTAGGAGTGTTGGGTGGGGTTTTTGTATAGATATTTTGGAATTTTTGATTGTGGTTTTGTTAATATGGAAAGCCTGTAGCTCCTTGGCCTATTCTGGGGCCTAAGGGGTGGGGGATGGGCATTGTTGTTGAATGTTGTAATGCTAGCTGGCCCTCCCGGTGAGAGAGGGGGGAGCCAGCTGAGTATCCTGGTGGGAGCAGGATACATGGAGGTTGGGGCCACCGCCTGAATGTAGGGGTGGCCAGATAGGGTAGGATGGGATTTTGTGAATTTGGGTTATTATTGTATTAATGTACTGTATTGAGACTGTGTGCTGGACCCCTGCGTGGGCTTGGTTTTCCAGCGAATGTATAATTTTTGCTGTGCGCCGCCTCGAGTCCTTGGAGATGAGGCGGGATACAAATAAATATGACATATGACATATGACAAGTATTTGACTTTGGGGTGTAGCTCCTTTGCATATTTGTACAGCCCCTAAAAGCTTATTGCCATTCCTGCATCCCCACTATTTCAATTGGCATTTTCATGGGAAAGTGCTTGTGCATTGGGATGCTGGTTCTGGATTGTTTGTCACATGTGAGGGAGTGTTTGTGCACTGGGGTGGGTGTTCCCGCAGTAATTGAACCCAACGGCGTGGCTTCTGTGATGAGTTGTGCTGATTAAGAAGTACACCTTCTGAGTAAGTAAATCTTATTTATTATTTTTATTAAAATGCTCCAGCACGTGCTGCAGGCCTCTCTGCCTGAAGCCAGTGGCCCTGTCTGGTAGCAAGCAGCCTGAGCCAGTTCTGACAACTAACCACATGCTCTGTAAGTTTTGGTTTCCACCAGTACTGTTCTCTTAAAAAGACAGTGTACTATTCCCACAGCTTCCATCCTTCTGTATGTATTTGGTGTGTTGAGACATATGCAACAGAGTTGTTACCATGTAGGGAATCCAGGAGATCAACTTATAGACAGAATGAAATAATTTCTTGGAAATCTATGCATATTACAATTACTGATGTGTGTGTATAATTGCTCTTCTCAAATGCTGCTTTTCATGCTTAGCTCCATATGCTGTAGTTAGATGCTTAGAATATCACACAGTATGCTCCCATTTTAGAGGAATAAATCTGAATAAAATCTGGTAAATATTACCAATTTACCAGTATTGCACAGGTTGTTGTTATTCACAAACCATGGATCTCTTAGTTTATTTGTTGGTGTCCAATACTAAAAATGAGCAGTGAAATACAAATGAATTCCATCTTCATATTTCTAACCATTCAAGTGAAATGCATTAAAATGAATCTGCAAACTGTGTTATGTCACCTAGTACTGCAAACTGGAATCCACATATAAGATCTGTTTGTTTGTTTTTTAAAACTGTGTGTCAATGAAATCAATTATTTCAAGAAGACTTTCTGGAAGAATGATTAAGTGGTATTTGTCAAATTATTGAATGTTAAAATATTTGTTTCAGACCAGTTATTTACAAATATAAATCAATAGTAATAATAATTCTATATTTGTCAACTGAGCCCTTGACTTAACTGTAAATAACATTTGAAAAATATGATGAAGTTGAATACATCATTCATGTAATATCATTGTCAGCTATAGCTATAATCCAGAAGAGGGCACATTTGCCAAAGAAATGCTACTGTAGTATTCTAATTAGGAAAGAGATTTGTGAGCTATTGCAGAAAGTTACCTAAACTTTTCTGATCAAGCAGTACTAGGTTGCCAAGAAGTTAGAGAGAGAAAATATAAATTAAAGAAGAGATACTATAGTTTTCTGCATTCACTTGGAATACCAAAATATGTTGCATGCCGTACAGGTCACTCTCTTCTTCCTTGTGACACAACCTTTTTCTGTCATTTTAGAACTGATGCTATAACAGAATTTCTTGTTAAGAAAAAAAAGAAACAGACCAAGATTAAAGTCAAGAAGAAAATGTAGCCATCGACTAAAGAATATCAAATCAAGGGCCAGTTTGTGACCCATTCTGTGCTCAGCAGCACGGAGGCCAACAGCATTCTCCTGGGTTCTGTAATCCAAAATGCATAGAAATTATAGTGGTAATGTATCTAAAGCTACCAAAAGAGAAAAATAACTTGAAAATGTCACTGGTTCAAACCAGATTGTTGCTTAGCTGGTTTTTGCCCTCTGATGTTTCTTGGGTGGTAAAATAAATTGGATTCAGTACACTTTCTTACTAACAGGAGTTTAGCATACACAGGTAGGCCATTTTTACACAGACACTCTAACACCCATAAAATGGGTGTTACATTTTATTATACATGTTGCAGGCCACCACTGCAGCCAATCACCCTGGGTCCTGTGCACACATGATGCCTCCACCCAGTTCCTCTGAGTGGAGATGGGTGTTGGCCAGTGGGTGGGGAGCATGTCCCTGGGGGCGGGGTGTGTGTCTGTGTAAACACCACTTTTGGTGGGTGTTGGTGAGTGTTTGCTCTCGGCCAACACCTATCTCCACCCACACCCACCCGCGTTGTATTAGTATTTCATGATGCCAGATGCAGCAGACAGCCTGATGCTATGCTGAAGTTTCAAACACAATTAAATTGTGTTTAATTTATCACAACATGATTTTTTTAAAAAAGCTATTTCCGGTTTGGTTTTGCTACCCCTGTGGTAATAGCCTCTTTGGGGAAGAAGAGGGATCCTCTAAGACAGGAAGGGGAGGAGGGGGAAAGAGAGACCATCTCCTCACACCTTGTTTGAAAGACATTGCACCAACTTTAGATTATAAGGGTTCCAGTTCCTGAAACACTAAAGGATCTGAACCTAAGTGATTATTAAATAAAAATGATTAACTAGACTCCTTATCAACAGTCTCAGGAGAGAGGCCCAAGGCATGAAGGCTAAGTTGGTCTTGTATGCCAACAAACAGCCTCTCCTCGAGCAGTTTGAGACATGTTGGTGATGCAGTATGTAGAAGCTTCTTCTGTACTAACCCTGATTTCATTCTCCAGGCTGTTAATCGGATTTTTTCCAGGAGTTCTAAATTCAATATAAATGCAAAACCAAGTTGAGGAAAGAAGACCTGCGGCTGCTCAGAGCAAAATGGAACAGCAGCAGTGAAAGTAAATTGGGGGTGAGCATGCTGCAGTGTAAATTTTTATTATTATTTATTATTATTATTCTTTCAAAAATTGAAAAAAAAAGTTTCTAATTTTTGCTCATGCTATTCACTCCTTGCTTTCTTTGTAGTATGACACACCTAGTCTGGAGCAAAGTGGAATACCTGCGAGTGGCAGGACTGGCACTTGTTCCTAGGAGTAGCCTGTATACAGTTCTTTGGGGAGTCAACTCTTTCCTTGCCACATAAACAGTTCTCCTTTTAACCTCCTCAGTTTTACTGGTAACTCTGGCCCCTGGGACACTAATGTGCAATTTAGAAATCGAGTCAGTGAGTGCAGTCCTCCAAGGACCACACCCCACCCCACACCCCCAATCAGCTGTTTGGCAGTGGGGATGAACATGCTCCTCTGGCCCCCCCATCAGCTGTTGAGTGGCAGCTTCTCCCAGGAGCCTGTTCCTACTGGGCAGCTGGGGTCCAGGAGTCCTGTCCCGTGTGGATGGCTCCTCCCAGCTCATTCATCCAGACTCTCTGCTCCGTTCCTCTGCCCTGATCATTCCAACTAAACCCTCGCAGCAGTATCCCTTAACCCTTTGACTTTTACTAAATACGAAGTGGCCTGAAAACTGAAAGTTTCCTCATTCCTGCTGTAAAGGATCTCTGTCCACGTGGCTGTGACAAACAACCCTCCTCCAACTCGCATCATGTCCTGCAGGGAAGAAGGCAAGGCAGAGCACTTCTGTATGATCTATTCTGCAAGAGCTCTATGAAAGCAGTTACTGTTGGTACGTATTACAGCAGACGTGAAAGTGCTCTGACATGGAACGGGCAAAATTGTCATCCAGTCTGCCCACAGAGAAGCACAGAAGTGTTACACAGTCACTTTTACTCCACCTCCTCCCCAGGGTTTGGAGCTGGCCTCAGTGATAACCTCCATTCCAAATCAATGCGAGCAAATTTACATACACTACGTGGGTTTGTTCTAGATTTGCCCACGGCCTAAGGGGGGATCACAATCTAACCCTGTGACTAGCTTTATTTGAAAGCCGCCAACTGTATAAATGAGAGAGAGATTTAAACTGGGAACCATGAACCAAACCCTTCAGACTTGGGGGGTTCAGAGACAGTTCCTACCTGAACATTACAGTTCAATCCTCTCTCTTGTATGACTGACTCAGTACTGCATCTCCAGGAGATGTTAAGTATATAAGCTATGCTATTTGACAGGGAGGGATGGGGGTTGGATCAGACTGTGGCTTGTTCGTAGATGGGATGGGAAGGAGGCCATCCAGGCTTGTCACAACTTATAGCTCTTGTCTCAAACTCACTTTTTGGGATGACTGAGTCAGGGTTTTGATTTAGGTGAAATTTCTATGAAGGTTATTATGTTCTATGCATTGACTAAGCAGTTGCGTGGAATGCTGTGATTATTATGGTGACAGATGGAAAATCAGAATTGTTACTAATTGTTAACAGCATATTTTAAAACTTAGATAAACTTTGAATCCGTAGTAAAGCCTGACAGTTCAGCTTTGTGCAGGCCAGAAGATGGCATAGGTGTAACAAAAATGCAACCAGGAGGCAGAAAAACATGTCCTGTGTAATATCCATTTTGTTCTCACAGTGCTAATTAGAATAGATTTTTATTTTCTAAGTAATGCTGTTATCTACACAAACTATATCAGGGTGGGCAAACTGTGGCGTGGGAGCCATATGCGGCTCTTGGGCAATGCAAGTGTGGCTCTTGGGTAGGGCTGGTTCTTGGGCAGGGCTCTTTTCATGTCCTATTTCTTACTCCATTGCACCCAAGTCCCAGCAGTCGAATTGCAGGTGCTCCTCAGAAGCTCAACAGTTGGGACTGCAGAGTGCTAGCTCCGTCAGCCAGTCACAGAGCAGGAGAGGTTTGTGTGCACTGGCATGCATGTGTGTCGTGTGCATCTTGTCTGTGTGAAGATTCTGGTACGCAGCTCTTGGGGTTTGGAACTTTGCCCATCTCTGAACTATATCATCTAGTGTGAACTGGGGCCTATCTATGTAAGACTTTGCCTACACTCAGGGCGCTTTTTGATGAGACGGAAATGGCGGCTGAACTTTTTATCAGCTGCCATTGTTGCCGTCCGTTTGAATCATCGACGTGCTCTAATGCCGGGTCTCCTCCACGTGAAGCTGGCCTGGCGATCCTGCCCCCTTCAACGCGGATCGCCAGTGTGCCGGCTTTACGCCGCACTTCCAGTCTCACCGGAAGTGTGCGCGCATGCGCAGATACTCTCTGGGATGTGTCTAAACAGCAGACACATCCCAGAGAGTATCGCGGGGGTGGAGAGGCGGCAGTGGCAACGATGCCGCTTGCCTCCCTCTCGTCAAAAAGCGCCCTAAGGGTGTTCATTCATGTTTCAATTGCTAGGGAGCAATGCACCAAGTAACACATTAATGATGTTGCCCTGAATTTGTGTTGCTGTTTATTGCTTGCTGGAGCTTCTAGCTCCACCTACATATGCATCTCCAGATGCTATTTCTGAATGCATTTATTTGTTGTTGTTTATTTGATGACATTTTTATGCCACCCTTTCCATAGGCTTGAGGTGACTCTCAAACCATAAAAACAATAAAATATAAAAACAATCCCCTCATCCTTCCCACAACCCCCCGCAAAACTCACCCAATACCATCTCCCCATTCCCCACATTCAAACCCACACCCCAAACCATCCCAATTCTATCCCTGCCTGCAAAATGCCTTTACAAACAGGAAGGTCTTACACTGCCCATGCTCAAGCTTGGGCTCAAACAAACCTCTGGGGGAAGGGAGTTCCATAGCATTTAACCAGGTTCGTGGCACAGTGCACACCGGGATCTTTGTCCCTGGTGCATAATAGGTGGGATGAGCAGGTATGAGTAGGGCTACTCCTTCTAGGAGCATGAAATTCACAGACTTGGCATGTGCAAGTGCATAATGGCAGCCACATCTCTCCTGTCCTTCCTATCCCATTCAAGGGCTGATTAGAGTGAAGAGGATAGGGCCACACAATGATAGCCACATCCCAACCCCTCCACTCTTTGTGGAGGGTTATCTGTGAGGACTTGGGCAGGGCTTGAATGATAAAGAAAAAGGTAGGGGATTCCTCAATTAAATCATGCCCCTTCACCTCGTTGCCTCCTAAAGCCAAGTAGCTAAGGGGTGTGTGTGTCAAAAAGGGTAGGGGGGGCCACCTGGCCTCCATGCAATTCAGGCAGTTGAGATGGCTATACAGTCTTGTTGCCTGGTGTGACTGCGTATAGTCTGCGTTGGTGAGAGACAATGGGGAAAACACTTGATGTTTTGGCTCACACTTGTGCAGTGGGGGAGGCAAGCAAGTTTGGGTGGGCAATCTCCCGGTTTCTCCTCAGTCTGTGTCACCAATGATGCGTAGAGTGGCTCACACGTCTGGTGGTAGTCAACTGATGCATGGTGCTTGCCTTGTAACACCCTCCTCAGTGTGCAAGTCGTTCATTCAATACATTGCCGCTCGCCGCTGGGGCTGCTGCCGCCGCTGCTTCGTCCCCGCGGGATACCTGCGGGGACAAGAAGAACTAACAGTGAGTTGGGGGCAGGGAGGGGAACGCAGAGGGCAGCCACGTGGGCTGTCCTGTCCCCTCCCCCCCACCCGGAAGTAGCGGGGGCTATAAAGCCCACAGACAGCGGCTGGAGCCGCAGAGCCTGCCTGTAGGAATCCTCTCCCCACCTGGACTTACCTGCTTGCAGGTGGTGCGGGGGGGGGCTCGCCTCCTTACTGCCGCTGCTGGCACTACCACCGCCGCCGCTTGCATCACCGCTGCCGCTCGCCGCTGGGGCTGCTGCCGCCGCTGCTTCGTCCCCGCGGGATACCTGCGGGGACAAGAAGAACTAACAGTGAGTTGGGGGCAGGGGGGGGAACGCAGAGGGCAGCCACGTGGGCTGTCCTGTCCCCTCCCCCCC
>QEPC01011654.1:1801227-1834919 GCA_003113815.1 Sphenodon punctatus
AAATAAATAAATAAATAAATAAATATTTTCTGAGAAAAATGAATTCCTGAAAAAAGGCACCTAGCTGTTATGTGCAAGTTTAGGGTTTGGGGGTTGATAGATCATACTGCTCATGAAGAAGCAAAGGGCCTGGTCATGCCCTTCTCATGTCTTTTTACCTCTCTGTGATCTCTGGGACGACTGAAAGTCAGAAATCAGTATCTTTTCTTTCCTCTTTACCTTCCTCTCTTAAAAGTAGGTTTTCGCTTATTGTATCTTTTAATTGTATTTTGTAAAGCACTCCAAGCACCACTTGGCAGGCAGTATAAATAAAATAAAATATATATAAATATATATATTTAAATAAATAATATATAAGCTATATAAATAAAATTATTTATTATTATCATTATTTTATTAGAAAAAGATATTAGCTAACCAGTGCTAATTGACCTTGAAACCTGGATTACAGAAGGAAATGTAGCTGCAAGCCACACGTGCTAAATTGATCAAAGTAAAGTCTAGGATCCCCACAGGTCTTACATGATCATTTTAGCACATGCTAAAGTATGCATCCCCTTGACTTATACCAGACGTGTACTGTGCCAGCATTGAGACACCTGAGCCAAAGCCTCACTGGTACAAGGGAGGGAGCAGCTGGTAAGGCATTCTCAGGGAGGGCCTTCGAAATTCACTCTCAGAGGTCTATGAAGCAGCCTGAGTTTGCTAAGCTTCAGGGTGGGCTTTTTTTAAATCTTGGCTCTGAGGAGATGGATGTTAGGTAGAGCTGGAGAGAAATAGTGTATAAATTGTTTGTGCATGTGTGTCCATGGGCATGTGCTAATTTGGTTTAGTTGTTGCAGGGTCATTCGATCTGATAATTTGGCATAGACCTGTATTCACTGAACACAGGTAGGTCCCTGCTTATTCTATGGGCTTCTGTTGGTGATTTTCCATGGCTTGCAGCTAGGTTAGAATGCAGAAGCACATCTACTTACTGTTTTGGGCAGCTGGGGTAATTGATGGGGTCTTTTTGTTTGTTTAAATGTACATTCTGCCATATCCTGAAGTCTTGGGTATAACAATATATAAAACACATTAAAGTATAAAATCAGACTCATAAAATACAATGTGATATAAAATTATATAGAACAGTAAAAATGCAAATAACTCACACACATCTATATGTAATTACAGTGAATAAAATCAACACTGTGTATGCCACAGTTTTACATTGGCACAATAATAAATGCATTAATTATTGATCCCCTAGGAAAGAAGACTCTGTTTTCTTTTAAGCTTCCTGTTTATTATCCAGATAGAAAGCTGGCCTTTCAAAATGAGCTGATCTATAACCAGTATACCATATTGTAGTATTTAAAATGAAGTGACTAATGAAATGCTGCATTTAAATTTATTTATTTATTTATTTATTTATTTAAAGACATTTCAAATTAAGAAGTTGTTCCCCTGGGATAAAAGTCATTCATTTTGCTTTGATAGTGACTATGCATGGAATTGTTTCAGCTCAAGAGCCATATGTTATATATAGATATACTGTATATTTATATTCTTATGAAAAAAATCTCTGGTTTAATGGAGTAGTTAAGACAAGCATTAACAAATGTAAGCACCCAAAAGTATGAAAACTGCATGCAAGTTAAGGCCACTGCCTTAATTCACACATCATTTAAGTAGTGAAGCTGCCCTGAGCTTCTTTGAGAAAAGGGCGGGATAGAAATCCAAATAAATAAATGAAATGAAATAAAGACGTTGCACAGTCTCACATATTGTGCGATGCCCCCACGTTTTGTCTTGCTCTTTCAGCCCCAATCCTCTTCCTCTACAGGTTGGGGCTACTCCTCTGCATTCCCCACATGGCAACATTGGGGCTTGGCCTGAAATACTAAAGCTGAGGACAATAGCAGGAGTGACAGGAGGGCTGGGGACACCAGGGGAGTATGGATGCCCACATCCAGAGCAGCTGCATTACAACAGTGTTGTGCGAGAAAAGCCATTGGTGTATAAAAAGGTGGCCCCAATCCAGGCGCATGAGCGGGGAAATGGACTCTATCTAGCATTACTGGCTACAGTGACCCCTTCCCCCTGTTGGTGGGCCAGCGGATCAGTGAAGAAGCAGGCACTGTCACCCCAAAACAGCTGTTCCCTCGCTCACCACCTCCAAATTCCTCCAGAAAACCTGTCTTTCCCATCAGTCCTTCTCTTACTCCTCACCCACATAGATTGCTAATTTACGCTTCTCCTTTATCCTCTCATATTCTTCAGGACCCCTCTCCTCCCTTGTAACAAAGCTAAGCACAGGTACCTACAAGCAACTTCTCAGCTTCATTAATGTATCCCTGTCCCTCCCCTTGTCCATACTAGATTGTAAGCCCCTTGGGCCGAGGACCTGTATCTAATTATGACAGTTCAGCACTAGGTATGTTCCTGATGCTGTATAAATAATTAATGGTAATAATAATCATACAATTGATGTCCTCATCATCACCTCATTTTGTCATGTCTTGTTATATATCTTCTATTATATCCTAGAAGTTTGATCCAGAAAAGTTTTGCACTCTGCTTCTCAAAACACCCCACATTCCACACAAACCGCATTTCCTTCAACAGGACTGGTGCTGGTAGAACACTTTGAGGATAAGTCTTGGGTCATTCAGTTCCTCTTAGCTCCCGTTGAATCCTACAATGAGGATAGATCAACTGTGTGGTTTTCAACACTTGTGACATGTGGGGGTCTCGCATGCCTGCTACCTTGTGTGGGAGCAACCTGGGAGTTGAAGCCCCATCCCAAGATCAGTGAGAGTGCTCTGAACATTAGTCCTGTCATTCTGGGGTGAGGAGCCCAAGATAGCAGGAACAGTGTGATGGGTCAGGGAGCAGTGTCTGTTTCTGAGAGGTCATGGGGTGCTCTGGGTTGTAAGGGGACAGGGCATGGCAGCTCTGAAGGAATGTTCAGTGGGTGGATGGGAAGATGGAGAAAAACCTATCAACCTGCAGAGCATTCGGGCGTGCCTACCATGCTCTGTCTCCTTGCCCCTCTCCCAGCAGCAGGGCTGGCTTTAGAATTTGCAGGACTTGGGGCAAAAATAAAATGCAGGACCCCCACAGTCCTGACCTGCCATGGCCCATGGTGCCTCTTTAACAAATAGCAGTTCAGTGTTTGCTTACGAAAACAAAGAAGTGTTGTACGTTTTCATGCAGATGGATACACATTGTGGCATGGAGACAGCGAGTCAGGTGGGGATGCAGCCAGGAATGGTACTGCGACAGTCTGAGTGACATCATCAAGAAGCAGTCCCCCGCTGGACCTGGGTGTGAAGCATAAAGTGAGCCACAGCCTGAACCCTGGGAGAAGCCACACCAGATCTGGAGCTTGAGGGGAGACACTGGAGATGACTCACTCCCAGAAGCAGAGGAGTGGAGCTGTGAGACTTCCCTGGGGACTGGTACTCCATGTAGCAGGGAAAAGGAGTTGAGCACCCCCGTGCGAGCAACAGGGATGGCCCAAACTGGAGAGGAGATAGAGAGGGAGTCTCAGATCTCTTGGGTGGGAGTCCTGGTGGAGTAGGGAGACTTGTTCCTGGACCCCAGGGACTGTCAATCCACAGCAGTAGGACCACCTACCTGGCAGACAGCTGGGACACCACTTTGCCACCTGCTTCCTCTGTCACAGTGGTAGAGAATCTGGGCACCTGACCCACCTTAGAAAGAGAAAAAGAGAGGGGCGGGGGAGGGTTGGACCTTGGTTTTGTTTTAGGTGTCACCATGGAGACTGAGAAGATGGTAACGGTTGCTGGGTGTCAAAAAGTGCAAGCTGTGGAGCAACAGTGGTTTCTTCAACAGTTGGTAATTCACAGCAGTGTAGTGGAGCAGGAATACGGGGGGAACAGGGTTCCACCACTTTCTCTGCACCCCCCTCAGGAGCCTTGGAAACTTGGCAGGGGCTCTCATGAAGAGTTCCTGCACTTCTAAAAATCACCACTTCAAGAATTGAATCAACAATTCAAGCAGGAGCTGGCTGCATCTCAGGCACAGTCCCAGTTGGTGACTCCCTCGAGTGTCCTCCTTGCTTTCCCTGGCCCTTTGTGCCATATCTGAAGTAGAGAGATGGAGGGGCCACCAAACCCCATACTGGTAAGCTTGAATGGAGTCCACCAATGACCCTGAAGCTGCCTTCAATACTTTTGAGAAAGTGGTCACAGCAACACCATGGCCCAAAGGCCAATGGGCTGTCCTCTTGGCAACAAGCTTAACTTTGGTGGCGCAGAGTGATTATGACGCCCTCAAGGGGAAGGATGCTGCTGATTACGATAAGGTAAAGGCAGCCACCCTGAGTAGCCTTGACATATCAGAAGAGACTTACAGGTAGTGGTTCCAGGGGGAGAGGTACCCCCTGGGAGCCCAGCTGCAGCTGTGAACTCATTGTCCTAGATAGCTCAAGCTGACTGAGGGACCAGATTGTGGAACTCCTTTTCGTAGAGCAATTTGTTCAGATCTTACACTCAGATGGAAAAAATTGGGTGCTGAGCATCGTCCAACTACACAAGACTATAAAGTGGTGGAGTCTTGAATTGAGCTCCCTAGTACCTCTTGGTGGTATAGCCGCAAGGCAGGACCAACAGGAATCAGAGTCACCATACAGAAGGCCTGAGTGATGGGCTGAGAAATACTGCCCTGAGGACTCCTCCATGGAGTGACAAGAACCCTTGGAAGAGCCCAACCCCATTGAGGAGAGAATTCACAGACAGCAGATGGGAAGCTCAGTTTCTTCAGGACCCTGAGGTGTAGCAGGTGAAGGGGGGGGGTTTGGAGGCAGGGGGCTCAGGAGGAAACAAGGTGAAACTCCATTAGTTTGACAAGCGATCCCTGTGGGAAGCCCAGGCATCTAAAGTGTGATTTGTCCACTGATGGACTGTACATATGTTGAAGCCTGGGCTGGCAATGATATAACAAGGGTTGGAAATCTGAACAAGCCAGTGATGCCAATTTGAGTATAGGGCAGGCTGTTTTCTGCCCTACTGGATACTGGCTGTAGTCAGACTTTGATGGGGGAAGGAGTCAAGGACTCTATCCTTCCCGTGACGCTGTTTTTACATAGTCACTATATCCATGGTGACGTTAAGGTTTATCCCACCTGTACAGTGGAGTTGTTATTATTATTATTATTATTTATTTATTTTATTAGACATTTATAAAGCACCAGTCGTATGACCTGGTGCTGTACAGAACATAGAATTAGACGTGGTCCCTGCCTGTGGCTTACAATCTAAAAGACAAAGACAAAGGGGCGGGGGAGGGAGACAGGGAGAGGGGACAGTGGGAGAGACATGGGAGAAGACAAACAAACATTAAAGCGAATGCGAAGTCTCAGGTGCATGTGCTTGGCTTGGTTACAAGGAAGTTGGTAGCAGCAGTCAGCAGAGGAGGGCCGACAGTAAGAGTAAGGGGAAAGATTAGCGGGCATTGGGAAAGGCAGCATGGAAAAGGTGGGTCTTGAGGAGGGATTTGAAGGAGCGGAGGGAGGAGGCAAGGCGGATGTTGGCAGGGAGGGAGTTCCAGGCATGGGGGGCAGCGAGGGAGAAGGGACGAAGGCTAGTTGGCACTAGCTAGCTAGTTGGCACTAGCTGAGAAAATGGAGACAAAGCAGGTCATGGTGGTACCCAACCTAGTGCACCCCATTATTGTCAGCGGGACCTGTCTCATCTACCGTAACTCCTAGGATGGAACAAGGCCTGGCCACTGTTCTGGCAGGAACTCCCTCCCCTGTGAAGGCAGGATATGAAAAGGAACTCCCTACAAGCAGCTCAGGAGGAACTGGCAGCCTTAGCCACTGGGCTAACCCTGGAGATGCTGAGGATTTCACATGCAATCGAGTAAGTGACTTCGATTTCATTTATGTCTGAAGGGTGACCCAACCTTAAAGAATGCATATAATCAGGTAGAGGTGGCAAATGGGAAGCAAAGGAATCCACAGAAAATGCCCCATTGGTTCCATTTTGAGATCAATGCAGGATCAGCTATACCGGGTAGAAAAGATAGCCCCCACAGCAGGGGCATAACTAGGGTGGAATGGGCCCCTGGCCAAGAAGTCAAGATGGGCCCCCTTCTTTGTGTCCTGCCGGCGGGCCTAGGGGTGCCACCCGGCTCGGTGGGCCTGGGGGCGCTGCTATCAAACACACAAGACACCCAAAATGCAGCCAGACTATTAAGGACATTATGCCATGCAAAGAGACATATATAACCAGTTCAGTTGTGCCTCCATAATCAATTCACGCTGCCCCCAGTCCATAACCAGTGCATTTGTGCCCCCGCCCCCATATAATCAATTCATGCTGCCTCCTCACCCATAACCATTTCTGCCCCCCACCCATAACCAGTTCATTTGCGCCCTCAGGACAGCATGAATTGATTATTATATGGGGGGGGGGGGCACAAATGAACTAGTTATGGGGTGGGGGTTTAAAGATAGTATTCCTTAGCAATAACTTCATTAAGAAGAGTTAGTGAAATAGCAGCCATAATAATATCAGAACCATATTTGCAGATTTCCCAAGATAGAATAGATATTGCTTTACATTCTAAATTCCTACCTAAGGATAGTATAAGTAAGACAGTTGTGAGAATGTGGCCCTTTTTACATAGGCCTCTCCCACCCATGAACATGCAGATTTCTGCATGTTCATGGGTAGGGGAGCCCCGTGTGAACAATGCGGTGTCTGCGGTGAGTAGGGGTGCACGCACCCACCCACCTAAAATGCATCCCCACTCATGCCCCCACTCGTCCCCACACACAAAGCAGCCTGGGAAAATGACAGTTGCTCCATGGGTGTGGATGAGTGGGGGGTGAGTGGGGATGCATGTGCGGTCATGTGCATGCCCTGCCCATGCTCCAGCACGCCCATGGACCCCCCACTTGGCAGAGCCATGTAAAAAGGGCCTGTGAGGAGCCACTTGAAGAAGAACAGAAGGTTGCTGCCTTGTAAACAAAGTTCTTTGAGATGTCTCCTAACATTCTCACAACACCCACCCTTCCAGCCCTGCATGGAATTTCCTTATATTCCTAGAAAGGGTTGGAAGGAATTGTCATTCTGAGAGGGAGAGCACTTTTTATACTAGAGGAGCTCGAGACCATCACGTGGTCTATTATTTGATAGGGTGAACATGCACAACCCAGTTACGAGAATGTTGGGAGCCATCTCGAAGAACCTTCTTTACAAGGCAACAACCTTCTGATCACTCACATGGGAAGGAGTTTGTTTACAAACAGTTTTATCTCTCGATCCTGTCCCGGCTCCTGCTGCAGCTGCAGCTGCTGCAGCAGCACTACTAGCATGTGGAGGCAGGTGAGGGATGGGAACCCCCCCATGATGTGGGGGTGCCCTGCACCCAGGCCTCCTCCAGTTCAGCCCAGCCCAGACGTGGGGCTACCCCCATGGGGCCAGGCAGCAGCCCTTGGGACCTAGTGGCCCCAGGCTTTATGCCAGGTTTGCTCAATGGACTCTACGCCCCTACCCCACAGGCACCTGCACCAGGAGAAGACATGAGAGAGATTAGTGCAGCGGTTTTATTGGCCGGGAGTGAATGAAACGGTACAGCGTTTACTGTGTGTCCTGCCCTGACTGCCAATTAACAAATCTGAGGTGTGTACCCCCAGCCCCTCTGATCCACTGGTAGTAACCCCGTTTGAAAGAGCAGGGGTGGATCTGGTGGGGCCCCAAGAGAAGTCAGCAGTGGGCTGTACTTTCATCCTTTCTATTATTGATTATACTATGTGACATCTGGAGGCCATGCCCCTGAGGTTGATACAGGCACCAGCAAGTGAGGGAATTAATAAGTGTTCTCCTGCAAGGGGCTCCCCAAAGAGATTCTTACTGATCAGGGTACCAATTTCATGGGTCGCATAATGAAGCAAATGTGTGTTCGGCTGAAGGTCAGGACCCTGCACACCTCCATCTACCATCCCCAAACCAATTATGCTGGTAGAGCAGTTCAACCAACACTCAAAGGGATCCTGTAGAGATTCATCAGAATAGAATCCAAGAACTGGCACAGTCTCTTACCGGTGCTGATGTTTGCCTATCAGGTGGTGCCCCAGGTATCTCTGGGTTTTCCCCCATTCATGCTTGAGCATAGACCATAGGGCATTGTTAGATCTCCTGAAGGAGGAGTGGGGAGATCAGTCCACAAGGCAGGAGAATGTGGTCCAATACATCCAGACATTTAGGGAGCAATTGGAAAAGACTGGGACCTTTTGAAAGAGAAAATCTGGAAATGGCCCAATCCTGGCAGAAGCAACCAATGGGTAAAGCGGTGCCAGTTTTAACCCAGGCAGAGGGTTTTGGTTCTCCTACTCACTTTTGAATCTAAACTGCCTACCTGGAAGACTAAAAGAGAGACAGACATACCATGTAAATTTACTGAAAGAGTGGATGGAGCGGCAGGTCCTGTCAACCAACCCAGAGCCAGGTCTCATGGCTAGTGCCCTGGTGGACGATGCGTCAGTGGAAGCTGAACCTACATTGATGGAGGAACAAAAAGCCCAAATGATGTCACTGGTTGCTAAGTTTCTGTGTGTCTTTTCACCCTTCCCTGGCTGTACAACTTGGGCTGTGCACAATATCGTGACCAAACAGGGAAAGGTTGTGAGGGAGAACTCTCAACCTTTGTCCCAGCATAACTGGAATGGCATCAGGGAGGAAGTGAATAAGATGTAAAAAATGGGGATCATTTGGGAGTCACACAGTTCCTGGCAGAGTCAACCCATGACAGGGGACACTGTACTTGCTACCTCCTCGCTGCAAGCCTCTGGTTTCCATGAAAGAAGAGGAAAACCAAGATGATGGTCAAAAATTGAATAAACATCCCTGGAAGGAACATCCCTGGAACATCCCTGGAAGGAAGGATCTCTATAAGGAAGGATCTCTAAACATCCCTGGAAGTAAGGATCTCTATAAGGACTAGTGAATTAGATCCTTGCCCGTCCTGGTAAGAGCTACCAGGGAGATAGTAGGGGTGGCGCTGGCAGGAGTTATCAACGGGTGATTTCAGACGTTACGGGGCCCATTGGCCCCGTACCGAAATCACCCTATTCATTCCCCGCCGGGGTCACCCCGTAACGCCACAACAGACATGCCGGGGGGATCCCGGCGGGGAATGTGGGAGGGGCTGGGGCCGCGCGGCGCAACGTGCAGCCACACGGCTCCGCCCCCTCCACGCACCCTGCCGCCCGCCCTCCAGGGAGACCGGCGGGCGGCGGGGCCACTGCGGCCGCCGCGTCGGGCCGGAAGCACCATGGCCCGGGATCCCGCCGGGGATCCCGGGCCGTGGCAACCGGCCAGACGTTACTTTTTGTTGGTCCCTGCCGGGGGTCCGTTTGACCACGCTTCCCAGGACATTCCCCCGGCTAGCCCGGGAAGCGTGGTTCAAATTGACCCCATGTGGGGATTCACCGTGGCGAACATCTGGCGGCCTCCAAACAGACGTTCGAGACACGGTGACCACAGGTGGGTATTCACCGTGGTTCACCGGGATCTCGTAACGTCTGAAAATACCCAACGTCTCCCTTCCGGAGGGGAGGGTACCAGGTTGCCTTAAGTAGGCTGTGGTCTGGCTGCTCCTCAGGAAACCATCACTTGATGTTGGTGCCCTGGCAAGTTACCAACCTGTCTCTAACCTTCCCTTTTTAGGGAAGGTTATTGAACGGATGGTGGCTCATCAGCTCCAGGTGCATTTAGATGGCATCGCTTTTCTTGATTCCACTCAGTCCAGCTTTCACCCAGATTATGGCATGGAGACACTGCTTGTGGCCTTGGTCGACGACCCCCTCATAGAATTGGACACGTGTCGCATGACCCTGTTAGTTCTATTAGATCTATCTGCAGGTTTTGACACCATTAACCATGAGTTGTTGGTGGCTCACTTGCGGGACTTGGTGGGGGTAGACGGGACTGTTTTGCAATGGTTCCATTCCTACCTTGCAGATAGATCATGGTGGGTGGTGCTAGGGGATTGTACTTCGTTCCCTGGTGGCCTCCTGTGTGAGGTCCCACAGGGCTCTATTTTGTCCCCTCTGTTGTTTAACGTGTATATGAAGACTCTTGGGGAGGTTGTGCGTAACTGGGAGGTTCGTTTTCACCAGTATGCAGATGACACCCAGCTGTATTTATTATTTTCATCCGACCCAGGCCCTGCTGTCTCGTTGCTGTCCCAGTGCTTGGCCGCTGTGGGGGATTGGATGAAGTCGAGCTGATTGAAGCTCAATTCTGATAAGACAGAGGTGATGCTTGTAGGCGGATCTGGTGATCTGGGTGAGGAGTTTCCCTCCGCTATCGGGGGCATCCGTCCTCCTTTGGTTCCAGGTGCGCGGCGCCTGGGAGTGCTTTTGGATTTGCAGCTATGCCTGGATTCCCAGGTGTTGGCTCTGGCAGGGGTGCCTTTCACCAATTACAGCTGGTGAAGAGGTTCCACGCATATGTCTTGGATTCTGATCTCAGCGTTATCATCCATGTGTTCATCACCTTGAGGCTGGACTATTGCAATGCGCTCTATGCGGGGCTGCCCTTGGTGATTGTTCGGAAGCTGCAGCTAGTGCAGAACTCAGCCGCCCGTCTTTTGACTGGGACATGCCACAGGGAGCATATAACACCTGTGCTCTGAGCACTGCACTGGCTGCCTGTTGTCATTTGGTCCCAATTCAAAGTGCTGGGTTTGACCTTTTAAAGCCCTTCATGGCCTGGGCCCTGCCTATCTGAGTGATCGCCTGCAGTCATCCAGGGGAGCCCTCCTGAAGGTCCTGTATTATCAGTGAGTTTGGACGGACAGGAGGGTGTTCTCGGCGGCTGCACTGTCGCTCTGGAATTCTCTCCCGGTGGAGATTCTCCTTTGCCTGAATATTCTCGTCTTCTGACTAAACTGTAAGACCTGGCTCTTCTGCCAAGTGTTTGGCGAGGGGGAGGGGTGGGAGAGGAGGAAGGGTGGGTTTAGACTAGTTGGGGATGAGGGATTTTATGAACAAGTCTGTCAGGGTTTTACTATATTGTTATATTATGAATGTTTATGATATTGGATGTAGGAAGTGTTTGTTTTTTTATTTGAGGATATGTTTTGTATTTTTGTGTGTTTAAATTGCTATGGCCTTTGGCTTGAGAAAATAAACTTATTTTTCATTTTTTTGTATTAAGCAGCATGTAATCTAAATACAGACGGACTCCTTTCCTCTGTGTGAGAAATATTTTTATGACATTAAGGATATAATGGTATGCCATATTATTGTGTCATTCATGACGATTATTGTATCTGTCTTAAAGCAGACTACACCTAAATTAAGAAAATATAATTGTAGAAGAATGTTTAAATATTATTTCCAATGATTGCGTCTTCCTCAATACTAACTAACATTGTTCCCCAGTTTAATATATTTAAAGGCTTGGTTAGTTCACTTCTTAGCCCAAGCTTCTAAATAAATGGATTGTCCATTTTTTCCAGCAAAAATAAAAACAAAATAGTACCCATGCAAACTTCTCACAGGCTGATTTTCCATGTCACTCTGCACCAGAAGAATTCACAATGTAAAAAAATCAATATATAAAAAGTCACCAAACAAAATTAAGAAATGAACCTGTTTGGAAGTGAGGCAACTTCAGACATTTACAGGCAGCTCAAATGCATTAATAATAATTCCTATACACAATGAAGGTATTCTGAGATAAGATGGCTCCTTATCTGCTTCTAAATCAAGGACACTGATGAACTGCCTCTGAGAGCAAGACAGGACATTAGCGTCAGTGTAATTGTAAAGTCACTGTATCGTAACATACTATTCAGGAAGCTGTGGTTTTCCATGGTATATGAAAAGAAAAATCTGCCAAACATCAAGTTCTATGGAATGTGTTGCTCATCCTTGTTTGTTGCCCTGTTTTTCTAGAAGACATAATGAATTCACTGAGCTAGCATAGGGCAGGTGCTTATTTATGATATTTAGTGTTCAGCACAGAAAACAAGGGAAGCAACTGACAGAGCAGCGTATGAGTCGCTTCAGAGTGCATGTATTACACAGGGTAAATGCTAACAGAATAGTCTTGTGAACATGAAGCAAAAACAATGAGTTACATTAAACCACTGAAGTAGTCCCAGTTTTCACTGTCCATCTTTTCAATCCTTAGAAAAGTCTTGATTTCAAACGATTAACAAACTCTTAAATTCATGAACTTGTTAATGGATCTGTGGCTTCAGACTAATGGCCATGTCATCACAGGTATTTTACATCCAGGGTAAATTTGCCCAGAGACGAGTACGGCTACCTAAGGTGTGGTAGCCTCCCCTCCCTGTCTCGTCTGGCTGCACTCATATATCATATAGCAAAACTGTATACTTGCCTAGAATAGTAAAAAAAATCAATAAATACAAATGCAATGGAAATAAAATTTTAAACTGTGACCCTGACTTGCTAGAAGTGGTGATGCACTTCAAAATGGGTGGCATAACCCCCTAGTGCCCAAACAAGCTGCTCTGTTGAATCTAGACTCGGTTTAAGATTAACAGCGGGGGAGGGGGGCATGAGGGCTGATCCCCCCTCATGCCCCATGCTTGGCAGTTGTTAAGTGCCCAGGCACTGTGCAACAGTACTTGGCATAGCCTGCGCTGGCCCGCAATCAGTTTCCTTGGATTATGACAGTTAAACAGGAGTGCTAAGTGCAGCTTTCATTCCTATCTAGGGCTAGGATGGACTGATGGGAGACCCTAGCGAGATGTACCCTGGGCCAGCGGCCTGCGTGTCTTTCCTTTCAACCTGAGCATCTTATTGCCAGGCATATGCTGTATGTTATACTTTCCTACTGGCTGCACAAACTCTCCCTTGACTGCCCCTTGTTGCACATTCATGCCAGCCCTGCAGTGTACGGTGAGAATGCGGGTGCAAGCTGCATCAGATGCAATTCCTAGCCTGTGTTGCCTGCTCACGTACATTCCACAAAGGATCGCTTCTGTCCCGTAACTAAGCCTCGCTAGTTGGTCATGTTGACAATTTTGAAAGTCAGTGTGGTGGAGTGGATAAGGTGCTCAACGTGGACCTGGGAGACCAGGGTTCAAATCTCACCCTTGGCATGTTGACAGTTGAGGCTATCGCATACACAGGAGAGACCTGTGTCTGGAAGGTGTCGCCACACGGTTGCTCGAACAGTTAGGTTATTCAAGGGGGGAGCACCCAGGAGGAATTCCCTATTTTGGAGTGTAGCACATGGCAACCTAGGAATCTGGTCTAGATTGGGTTAGCCCATGTGGAAGCTTGTATAACCAAGCAATGTTGTTTACTGTGGACGATAATAAGGCTAGGCTACCCTACCAACTGCACTCTATATTGGCAATAACATCCTTGAGGTCATTGGCCGATCTGGTACTACCCGTGAGTCTGACTCAGGTGTGTGCACTGTAGCACACCTACAGCGGAATATGGCTGTACAACCCCTGGAGATCTGTTTTGACCCAGAGAAACCTAAACTCCCACAAGAGATTGGTTCAACAGCGACCTACATATTCCACCCTAACTT
Organism: Sphenodon punctatus; assembly: GCA_003113815.1. NCBI lineage: Eukaryota > Metazoa > Chordata > Lepidosauria > Sphenodontia > Sphenodontidae > Sphenodon > Sphenodon punctatus. The sequence goes on from QEPC01011654.1 coordinate 1,814,772, forward strand.
AGGAGGCTGCCCAGTATGATCTAACTATGCAGGGTCTAATGTAGGTCCTTATTACAGCCAGTGAGAATGAGCCAATATGCTGTGGTGCGATAATAAAGTGCACAGCGCCAAGACCAAGAGTGGGGGACCCCGACCAGGTCTCCCCCAAATCTGTGAGCCCACCAGGTAACCACAGGCTAGCCACAACCCTCTCTCAGCCTGACCCTGTGCCAGAGAGGTGCTGCAAGATTCAAAAAGGCTGTGTTATATGTAACACAGGTACATTGCTGGAGCTATATAAATGTTTGCTAATAATAATAAAATGTTCCGAGAGTCCCGCCAGGGGGGGACTCTGTACCAGTCAAAGTATTATTATCAGTACTGTTGTTGTTATTATTATTATTACCAGTGTCAGTAGTAGTAGTAGTATCAGTACTGTTGTTTATTATTCAGGCATCTGGATTGCCTTCCCACCTGACTTTATACTGCCTGGACCCTTTTCAATCTGGGTTCCATCCCGGCTATGGCACTAAGACAGCATTGGTGGCCTTGGTCAACGATCTCCGCCGGGAGATGGACGCAGGATGTTCCACATTTCTTATCCTGCTACATCTCTCAGCTGCTTTTGATACCGTGGACCATGGGCTGCTGTTGAGATGGCTGCATGACCTGGGGGGGGGGATCTGGACAGGACTGTTCTTGAATGGTTCTGCTCATTCCTCTTGGGGAGAAGCCATTGGGGGGTGGTGGGAGCTGAAACATCTTGCCCCCCTGTTCCGCAGGGTTCCATTCTGTCTCCACTATTATTTAATATATATATATGTAGCCCTTGGGGGAGGTCGTGAGGGGGTTCGGGAGGCGACGTCACCAATATGCTGATGATATTCAGCTGTACCTCTCTTCAGCTGACCCAGACCCCGCTGTTGCATTGCTGTCCCAGTGTTTGGAGGCCGTGGCAGAGTGGATGCGGCAGAGCAGACTGACGCTCAACCTCGATAAGATGGAGGTGTGGAGGAATTTTTATAATAAGACTCTTATGAATATAGAACCATGCAGAACCAGAGTGAGCAAGGTAACACAAGATGGAAGACAGATGAATGCTGGATAGGGAAAAAGAAGCAGTTTTTCTAAATGAACTTTGCTTGCTTAACAAAAGCTAATTACCGTGGCAATTTAGGCTGAGAACAGTTTCACACTGTTCCTTTTACAAGTAGATAAGAGATAGATAACCTTGCAGCTGTATAGACTTATTGGAACTGTGTAGACTCCTCATACTATAAACAGTTCAGCTATATTCTTTTGAGAACATACTTGCTGACTATGTAAACAATTACTGTAACCTTTCACTTTGTATGACGTTATTTTTGATTGACACCCTGTATCTATCTGCTTGAACCGGTATCTATAAAATACCTATGTAATTTCTGCTTTGGTAGACCAGCCTGAAGACTTGCATGTTTCAGGTCTGCTCTCTCTCTTTGCGCTTTGAGATTAATAAAGAACTCTGACAGATTTTCACCAGCAGCTTGTGAGTATGGGATTTTCTTCTACAGAGGTGATGGTGGTGGGGAGGGAGGTGTCGGCCCCCCTCATTGGGGGGGTTCGTCATCCCATAGCTCAGCAGGTTCGGAGTCTGGGGGTGGTGTTGGAATCGGATCTCCGCCTGGATCGGCAGGTGGAGGTGGTGGCAAGGACCGTCTTCCGCCAGCTGTTTCTAGTGCGGAGGCTGCATCCGTACATCTCCAGGCCGGACCTGGCCTCCCTCATCCATGCCTTCGTTACCTCGAGGCTGGACTACTGCAATGTGCTCTACGTGGGGCTGCCCATGTTCCTGGTCTGGAGGCTGCAGCTAGTGCAGAATGCAGCAGCCCAGCGGGGATGGGTCATCAGGAGCATATAACACCTGTGCTCCGGACTCTGCACTGGTTGCCGATAGCGTGCCGAGCCAGGTTCAAGATATTGGTGTTAATCTATAAGTCCCTTCATGGTCTGGGCCCCTCATACCTCAGGGACCGCCTCACCCTCTGCGCCCCAGAGCGGCTCCTTCAGTCTGCCGGGGGTGCCTTCTTAGAGGTCCCCCGTGTTAAGCAGGGGGCTACAATGGAGAGGGCATTCTCAGTCGCCGGGCCGCGTCTCTGGAATTCCCTCCTGGAGGAAGCTCGCCTGACGCCAAGCCTTTTGATTTTCCAGCGGGCCTGTAAAACCTGGCTGTTCGCCCAGGCCTTTGGGGAGGTGGGGGGAGGGTGGGATAGGGTTTTGGCTCTCCCCTACCTTTTGTTTTGTTTTATTTTCAATTTTGTTCCCCAATCCTGTTAAAGTTTAAATGTTTGTGTTTTAAAATGTTTTTATTATGTTTTTATGGAATTGTATGTCACCCTGAGATGCCGTAGGCATGGGGGGGCGACTCAGAAATATTTTAAATAAATAAATAAATATCATTAGGTACTGTCACCCGACCCTGTCCAGCCGCTGACTGCTAGCAGTGCTGGGGGGAGGGGGCACTGAAAGACAAGGGGACACTCAGGGTGAGCCTTGACACCTCTGAGCAAGCAAGCCTCAATGCCCCTCATTGCAAGCTATGCTGCTCCTCTCCCTGCTGCCATTGCCTGGGGATCAGGCCCTGCCTCTAGCAGCCAGGATGGGATCCACCAGCCCTGGTCTGCTGGGGACATCAATAATGGGGGACAATGGTGGCCCACAATCAACATCTGACCCAGAAGCACCTCCCCTGCTCCTTCAGCAGAGATAGCCACAGCCTCCTGGACTACAGGCCTTCCAGTGAAGGACCCCTAGTGCCACTGCCGGGAGCCTCTGAAGCCTGTTTGCCAAAATCAGGCCCCTGCAGTTTGGGACGTGGTGATGGGCTCGGGCTGCTGCTGATGCCTGCTGCCACTCTGCTGGTATGGCCTCTGCCACATGTCCCATTGTCTGCCTTATGGGCAGCAGACCAGCGTCTCCTGCTTCCCTTCTCCATTTCTCCCTCCCAAATAATGCAGAGGAAGATTTTATATATTTTTAAAATTTATTTATTCAAATGTGGAATATAATATATATCTACTACACTAACTCTAACTGCTATTAACTATTCTAAAACCTATAGAACTAAATGGAATATTATCTAATATCTACAAAGGCCTAGTCTTAAAACACACTATAAAATATTAAAACTGATTCACTACACACTATCTCTATAACTAAACTAACTCCTACAACTATCTATTGATGGTATCTCTCTCTCTCTACACACACACACACACAGGGATGGGGGGGGGGCACAGACAACTCACAACAAACAACACAGGGAGGGGTACAAAACTGAAATGAAACCTAAATCAATCTAATCCTACTCTAAATAAATCCAAAAACAGGGGACGGGAATCAGGGATGGAATATATACAGGGAGGAGGGAAAGATTCAATGGAGGGGAGGGAAAAAGAGCACAGGGAGGGGTAATCTAAATAAATGAAACTACGAGGTAAATGTGTGGAAATGGATGAAACCAGAGGAGGATGGCAATGGATTGGGAGGAACACAAACTGCTGGGAGAGGGAGACTTCTGAAAACACCTGCTGACAGGACCAGTGGCTAGCTCAGAAGGAATTGGAAGGTGGGAGGGCAATGACTTTTGTTACTTGCTGCACCCGCCTTACCACAAGCCCCATTGGCTCTGTGCAGCCTAGTCCGTGACCAATCGCAAACTGCCAAGCCAGTGGTCTGAGGAAAAGAGGGGATGGTGATCGGGCAGGCTTGCCGCTAGACAAAGCCTCTCCACCCGTCCTCAGCTGCCCCTCCCCTCCCTGGGCCTGCCAGCCAGGTTTTTCCTGCCCGAACCTGCCCAAACTCATTGACCGCAGCCGAACTGTTCAGGGGTTTCCGCGTTTGGTTTGGGCATTTGGTTTGGCTGTCCGAACTGGCTGAGTTCAATCCGAACTCCGGAATGTCCGAACTGCATTTGCACATCCCTATTGATTGTACCGGATACTTCCGAACAGACCATGACTCCCTAAAAATCATGGCTACACCGCCCCGTCCCCCATCCCTCCGACCAATCATCTAATCAGAAAGGAGAAACTAAGCCATATGACTAGGATAACCAACTACATTAAATAGCTTACAAATAATGTTGTCCAAGTAAACAAATCCTACATTGAAACTTATTTGGCCATCTTATACAACTCACAGATTCTGGGACCCATTTCAGTTACAGTTTTGTCCTGGGTATGGCATGGAGACTGTGCTTGTGGCTTTGTTCAATGACTAGAGCTGAAACCACATCTGAAAACTTCAGAATTTGCTGAATATTAAGGTATTCAGTTCGGAAAGGCCAAATTCCGAAGTTCTAAAGACCAAGGCTCTTATTCGGAAAACTTCGGAAACTATTTTGCAGGGTTGTGTGTGATGTCTAGGCTGTGGCATGGCACACAACAGAGCCTTACAGATTCATTGTAAAGTGTAATTTCTACTGTTCTGCCAGGTGCTTGGCACCATGAGGCCAGAGTCAGACTGGGATCTCTCTGCCTGGATTCGCTTCCCAAGTTTGCTTGGTCAGTTCAAGTTACCATTGCCACAATGCCATGTCGAGAAAGAGGGTGCCCCTGGAGGGAGGGAGGGTTGTGAATGTCTGGTTTCTTAATTTTGTGACTGCTTCTAGTGCCTGTGCTTGCTGGCTTTTTTTGGTGGGATTTTTTTCTCCATGAAGTAGCAGACTTTTTTGTGGGAGTTGTTGTATTGTTCTTGTGCAAATGTCCCTTGATAGCCTGCTTTTTTGTGCACTGCTTGGTTGACATATTGATAAAGTGTGTGCACTCACTGCTGCTGGTGGGCCATGCTGGAGGTACCCTACTGTTGATTTTTTTGGGGGAATTTCTGCACAGAGTTGCACTTTGTGGGGGCTCTCATCTGGAGTGATTGCTAGCTTGCTTTTCTGGGTAGTGCTTTTCTGCGTCGTGCTTTGGCTGTGGGTTCAAGAACTTTGCAACAACTTTCCAAAGTTTTCCAAGGTTCAGAGTTCCGAATCCGAATTTTGAAACTTCAGAAACTGCGCCGAAGGGCCACCGAGTACTCGGGCCGACTATTTGGAACTTTGGTATTTGGCCCGAGTACTCAGAAGAACTTTTCGGTACAGCCCTATCGATGGACAAGGAGATGGACAAGGAGAATTCTACCTTGTTGAGCTTCTTAAATCTTTCTGCGGCCTTTGATACATCTGATCACAATGTTTTGTTGGCATGACTGAAGGACCTGGTGGGGGTGCATGGGGCTGCTCTTGAGTAATTCTGCTCTTTCCTGTTAGAGAGGTCCCAGCGGGTGGTGATGGACGATTGCTCATCTTCACCTAGGGACCTTCCCTATGGTGTACCGCAGGGTTCTATTTTGTCCCCCCACTTGTTCAATGTGTATCTTAGGCCACTGGGTGAGGTCATTTGGAGGACTGGGGTGAAATATCATCAATATGCCCAAAATACTCAGCTCTATCTATTTTTCATCTGACCCAGGTCCCACAGTCTCTATGCTTACCCAATGCCTGACTGCTGTTGCGGACTGGATGAGGGTGAGCTGACTGAAGCTGAATCCTGACAAGACTGAAGTGATGATGGTTGACTGGTCTTGTGATTTGGAGGAGATTAGGACACCTGTCATTGATGGGGTCTGGCCCCCTCTGGTCACTGAGGTTCGCAGCCTCAGAGTGAGTTTGGATCCCTCATTGTACCTAGTTTATCTGGTAGCGACGGGCGCCAGGAGAGCTTTTCACCAACTCCATCTGAAGAGGAGGCTGCGGCCTTTCCTTTCTGATTCAGATCTGGCAACTGTCATCTATGCTTTCATCACCTCGAGGCTAGATTACTGCAATGTGCTCTACGTAGGGCTGCTCTTGATGACTGTTCGGAAGATGCAACTGGTGCAGAATGCGGTGGTGCAGCTTCTTTCGGGGACGAGTCACTGGGAGCACATTACACCAGTGCGCTGAAGTCTCCACTGACTGCCTATAGGTTTCTGGGTACAATTCAAGGTGCTGGCGTTTGACCTCTAAAGCCCTAAATGGTCTGGGTCCCTTGTATCTGAAAGACCGCCTGTCCGACTATGTCCCTTTGCAGCCACAACGGTCAGCCGGGGGCGCTCTCCTGCGCGCTCTGTCTGTGACCCTTGCCCCTTAGGGAAGGGGTGCGCAGGAGAGCATTCTCAGTTGCTGCCCCTATGTTGTGGAACTCCCTTCATCAGGAGGTTTGCTTGATCCTGAGCCTGGCTCTTTCGGAGGTGGCACAAAACTTTATTTGGAAAGCCATTTGGCAGACAGGGATAGGTGAGGTTTGGTTGGGTTTCTGGGTGGGGTTGTGAGGGTTTGAGGGGAGGGTGTTTTTTGCATGAATGTTAATGTTTTTAACTGTTTTTTATGGATTGTAAGCCACCCTGAGACTTGTGGGAAGGGTGGTATAGAAATTCAGTAAATAAATAATAAGTACACATCAAGAAACTTGAGGTTATTTTGTGATTGATTTGCTGACCAGAAAATGAGATAAAGTGTAAAGGAATTTTCTTTTTAATGAATAGTGTGCTTCGGTTTTAGGTAAGAGATGCACATTGTAGTTCACCATATGAACTTGATGGTGGAATGACAACAAACTACTAAAAATGTTTTGACCTATGTGTGAACTATAGTCAATTTCCTTTTCCAACACAGGAGCAGAGTGTGGCTAAAGAATCAAAGTGCCCATCGTTCATTTCTATGTAGCATTGTTGGGCTTCTGATTCTTTCTCCTGCTTTGATGTTCTGCTTTGTTCCTTGCTTTTAGATCCTATAAGTGAATACTGTAACTGACTTTAGTCATCTCAACACACAGCAGGCCCTTTCTGAACAGGGATCAGAGTCACTGCTGGAAGCCCCATTATAGTCAGTCTTGCTGCGCTCTTTCCGAGATGCTCCAACAGAGCAGAATGAGCAGACGAGACACGAAGCTAAAAATAAATAATTCCACACAAGTTTTGTATTTTATAAATAGGCCAAGATGGGGTTCTCTTATCTAGACATATTGAACTCTCTGAATTTAGGATAAATACATACACAGAGACGTACCCAAATCTATAATACTGATTGCATAAGAAATTTTCTCACAACAAACTACCAAATACACTAATTAAAGAAACTGTATGTTAAGCACATAGAACCATACAGTTGGAAGTGAGCTCAGAGGTCATCTTGTCCAGCGCTATGGCATCCCTGGCAGATGGCTGTCCAGCCTCTCTTTGAAAACCTCCAGTGAAGGAGAGCCCACCAGCTTCCTAGGCAATTTGTCCCACTGCTGAACAACTCTTACTGTGAGGAAGTTCTTCCTAATGTTTAACCAAAATATATTGTAATTTGAGCCCATTATTTCCAGTCTTGCCTTCAGAGGAAAGAGAGAGCAAGTCTTTGCCATCCTGTCTGTGACAGCCCTTCAGGTAATGGAAGACGGCTATCATGTCTCCCCTTAGTCTTCTCTTCTCCAGGCTAAACATACCCAGCTCCTTCAACCTTATCATAGGATTTGGTTTCCAGACCCCTGACCATCTTGTTGCCCTCTTCTGAACTCATTCCAATTTGTCGATGTCCTTAAAGTGCAGTGCCCAGACCTGGACGCAGCACTCCAGATGAGGTCTGACCAGTGCAGAATAGAGTGGAACTATTACTTCTTGAGACCTGGACACTGTGCTTCTGTTAATGCAGCCTAAAACTGCATTAGCCTTTTTTGCGGCTGCATCACACCGCTCACTCATATTCAGCTTGTGATCAACTACAATCCCCGGATCCTTTTCACAAGCCAGATATCCCCCATCCTGTATTTGGACATTTCATTTTTCTTACCTAAATGCAGAACTTTACATTTATCTCTGTTGAACTTCATTTTCTTAGTTTCATCCCAGTTTTCCAAATTATCAAGATCATTTTTAATCTTATTTCTGTCTTCTAAGGTGTTAACTATCCCTCCTGCCTCTCCCCCCCCCCTTTGCTCCCATGCTCCCTTAGCTGACTCACCCATCTGGCTGTGCTGCTGCTCCCACTGCTCCTCCAGCCACTGGTCCCCCTGACCCAGCCTGCTGCTCAGCTGAGCCAGGCAACACACCATGTCCCCATAGTGGGGTGTGTGTGCAGGGAGGGCGGAGCACCAGGAGCAGTGACACANTGACTATCCCACCTGGCAGCGCTGCTGCTTCTGCTGCGTCTCTGGTCCTGCTCACTCCCCTGCTATGGGGACTGTGGTGTGCCATCCAGCTTAGCCAGGCAACACACCATGTCCCCATAGTGGGGGTGTGTGCAGGGATGGAGGAGCACCAGGAGCAGTGACACAGCCGGGCAGGTGAGCCAGCCCGGGGAGCACGCATGGGTAGGAGCTTCCTGGGGTGCTCCCTGGGCTGACTCAGCTCCCTGGGCTGACTCTCCCACCTGGCAGCGCTGCTGCTTCTGCTGCGTCTCTGGTCCTGCTCACTCCCCTGCTATGGGGACTGTGGTGTGCCATCCAGCTTAGCTGAGCAGTGGGCTGAGCAGTGGGCTGGGCTGGGCCAGGAGGAGCAGTGGGAGCTGTGGTGCAGCCAGGCAGGTGAGTCAGCCTGGGGAGAACGCGGGGAGCCTGTCAGGTTGTGTTGAGGCACCAAATCGCGACCAGGTCGATTCAGACACCTCAAATTCAATGGGGTGTCCATTTTTCTGGGCACCTTTCAGCTCTCATCTCAATCCTTCAGAGAAAAAAACAAATTGCTTTTGAGGCAAAAAACCCAAATGCACACACATCCATGCTACTGCTTCACTTACATCTCACACACCCTTGTCCCTGCAGGATGCATGGAGTGCTCCGGACAGTCCTCATTTACCGTGGGTGAGGGATGGAGGGCACATAAGCTGCTGCAGAACTTCATAGACCGGGGATGGGCCACCTCTTCCTTCCTCGGGGGCCGTTATGAAAATCTGTCACAGGTTGGATCGGAGTTGAGAGGGAGGGGGATGAAGGGGGCGATCTCAGGATGGAGGTGAGAAAGAAGAGGGTCCAGTTCACGGATCCATCCAAAAGACCATCCTATCCTTGAGTACATGCCTTCGTGCATCTCTGCTGTCTACTTTGTGAGGATAAGAGTTGGCTCTAGGGGCCAAATTCAAGAACAGGAAAGGGGCCAAATAAAATCTGGCCTTGGGGCAGGTGTTCCTCACCCCTGTCACAGACCCATGCCTGGTCTGAAATCTGGGCTGCTGGTGTGCAAGGACATAAGGATTTCTTTGGAGTGAGGTGTGGAAACAGGATTTGGCTCAGTTTCCAGGCTGTGCTTTTGATACAGTGTGTTTTCCAACCACCTAAAGAGCACACGCACGGCTAACCTTTGGGGAATGATTTGCAAATACCTCATTACAGACAGAAGTTGTTTAAATTTTCTCAGCTTAAGGGAAGATTTTTTTTTTTTACCCAGGTGTACTCTCTGCTGTCACAGCACAGCCTATTTCCTAATAAATGCAATCTTAATGGTTTTTCAGTTGGAAGCACAAAATCCTTAAATACTAGCTGGCAATGTCTTTTCTCATGTTACTTGTACAGTATGAATACCTGCATACCCTAGGCTTGTTCCTAAATGGAAGCTTAATGACATGACAAGCGGAAGGAAAAAGAGTAGGTAATTTAGATTTCTCCCACACATAAACAGCCAATATTAATTTGTGTACAGAATACTATACATTACTAAAGCATGCTTATTACCAAATGCCAATTTCAATTAACATAATATAGATTCATAGACTCATTAAAGTTTAGAAAACACCTTTATGGGGTCACCTCACCTGTCCCTCTATAGTGTGACAGAATGGATTTCATTATTCCTAACCTATTCCTGGTTCGTGTGCGCATTATTCCTAGCCTATTCTTGGTTCATTGGGCACCTAAATATTATAATTATCTACTTGAATATTCTCTGCTTGAAATGTATTTATTTATTTATTGAATAACTTCTATCCCTCCAGGCAAATGGCAGCTGGAGCGGCTCACAGAATACAATTAAAACAATCCATAATATAAAAAGAGGTTCCTTAAACAATATAAAACAAACTATAAAAGAGGTTAAAAGCCACTGGCAAATACCCACCCCCCAAAGCCCGGATGAACAGCCAGGTCTTACATGACCAACGAAAGGCCAACAGGCTGGGAGCCAGGCAAGCTGCCTCTGGGAGGGAGTTCCACAGCCGTGGTATGACCACCGAGAATGCCCTCTCCATCGTGGCCCCCTGGTTCTCCCGGGGGACCTCCAGGAAGGCACCCTCAGCAGATCACAGAGGTCGCTGCAGGGCCCGGGGAGTGAGGGGATCCCTCAAATAGGAGGGGCCCAGACCGTGTAGGGCTTTAAAGGTCAAAAACAGCACCCTGCATCGGGCCCGGAACGTTATAGGCAGCCACTGCAGAGCCTGGAGCACTGGTGTAATGTGCTCCCTACGTCGCATTCTGCACCAGCTGCAGCTTCCGAGTCGTCACCAAGGGAAGCCCCATGTAGAGCATGTTGCAGTAATCTAGCCTTGAGGTGATGAATGCATGGATGAGGGTGGCCAGGTCAGAGCTTGAAACATATGGCTGGATCCTCCACACAAGATGCAATTGGCGAAAGGGTCCCTTTGCCTGATGATCCAGGTGGAGGCCAGGGTCCAACAGGACCTCCAAACTCCGCACCTGCGGGGCCAGCAGGGGGCAGATCCCCCCCCCCCCAAGGGGNTCTTATCTGGGTTCAGTTTCAGTCTGCTCAGCCTCATCCAGTCACTCACTGCTGACAAGCACTGGGAGAGCACCAAGACTGCAGGACCTGGGTCCGTTGAAAAAGAGAGGTACAGGTGGGTGCCATCAGCATACTGATGGCAACGCACACCAAACCGTCTCATGATCTCACCCAAGAGTTGCATATAGATAACAGTGGAGACAGGATCGAACCTTGTGGTACGCCACAAGTGAGATCCCGGGGGCTAGATGTTTCTTCCCCCAGCACCACACACTGTATTCTCCCCAAGAGGATTGATTGGAAACATCCTAAGACAGTTCCACCCCCAGGGTCCGCAACCGTCTCAAAAGCAACCCATGGTCCACCTTATCAAACACTGCCGAGAGATCCAACAGGACCAAGCATGCTGAATGTCCTAAATCCATCTCTCAGCGGAGGTCATCGACCAAGGCCACCAATGCAGTCTCGGTGCCATATCCTGGACCTACTCCTTCTTTGGCATTCATTTAAAAGTGACTTCGAAAGGTGTTTTTTTTCATGCAATGGGCTAGTGCTGCTTTCTGATTTATAAAGAAAAAATCCTGAGAAGTATATTGGTTTTTTATAATTTCTTGTGTTTTATCTTAGAAATATCAGGATTGTCAAATCTGGTTGTGGCAGTGTGCAGGCTAATAGGGCAGTTGGCTCTTTAAAACAGTGAGCACCAGCAGAATAGTGGCACTAGCAGAGCTGCAGGTGCTGACATGAATAGCGAACTGCACCTGACAGGAAGCAATGAGGGAAGTAGGCATGGCAAGAACCAGCCTGAAGCTAGAAGGCTGAGCCAGCCAGAGGAAGAGCTCAGTCTGTTGCAGGACTGATGAGAAGAAGGAGCTCTCTGCAGAGTCTGTGAGGAATTGTTTCATGGCAGTCAGTGGATTGAAGGCTGCACTAGAGAAAGGAGCTCCCAGGGAAGAGCATTATTGCTGAAGGCTGCCTGAGAACCTAGAAGACAGGGAGGTCTGACCTGACAAAGCAGAAGCCTGAAAGTGGTGACAGGCAGCCTGTGTGCCTGGATGGGACTTTGGGGCTGGGATTATCTGTTTGTTGGGCTGTGTAAGAATGCTGACTACCTGGCTGTGAAGGACTTTTAGAACTATGGAAGGGCCAGAGGCTGAATGCCTGACCAGGAGGACTGCATGGAAGATAAATTGATTTTATTTATTTCGTTAAATTTATTGGCCACCCCCTCATGCCTATGGCATCTCAGGGCGGCTTACAATATCATTAAAACACAATAATACTAAAATTATATTTAATTATATTAAATAAAGACTTTAAAGCTAATTCCCTATCTGAGTTGATTGTTGGGGCCCTAATCCTGACAAAACTTAACCACTTGGCACCGCCACCCTGTAACAAAGTATTTTCCTTCCTATTGGTTCCAAAACACACCATTTTTATTCAGTCCTTTCACAAGAAAACTCTTCAGCGGAAATGCAGACTTCAAGATTTGTCTTAATAATTAAAGATAACACTCTGCAATACCAGAGGGAGACAAAAATGAAAAGGGCTGGGTAGGGAAGAAACCTTTTTTAGGATGAGAAGATTTGAAAAATTAAGAGCAGATGAGGTGGAGACATGCGGGGAGTTTATCCAGATGGGAGAAAAACCTCTTACACCAAGAATGGGCAGGTTATGAGAATGGTATATTACTGTTGTTGCAGTGCCACTGCCTAATGGCCAGACCCAGGAACAGATCCTAGCCTCTGTAGAAACATAGGTTGCAGTACTGAGCATGCTTATCTGTCACTAAGTTCAATTGATTTCAGTGGGACTTATGAATAAATGAGCTCAGGATTTTGGCCATAGAATGATGGTCTCTGCCCCTAAAACAACTTGCCATCAAAAATAGACCAGCAGAAGGGAAGGGAAAGGAATACAACATAGAGAGAAAATGAGCAAAGGAGGTAAGACGGAGACATAGCAATAAGAAGTCTGTCAGATAGTCAAGACTCAAGAGAAAGACCCTAGAGGATTTTCAAATCAAAGGGAGCGCTGCTTTATTTCTCGCGTAACTTGGAAGTGTTGAGTTAAAGTTCCACTCCAGTTGGACCTAATTTCAGTACTTTATTAATATAATTTGAAGACAAACCTCCCACCCCCAATAGTAGGATAGGGGAACCACCAGCCAATGCACCAAATCTGGCCCACTCCTCCCTTACATCAGGTCCATGGCAGCTTCCCCGGTGTCCCCTTTTGTCCAGCCTGCTTTGCTTGTTTGTCTGGCCCGCAGAGCTGGTAGGCAATTCCTCACAGGCGGACCATGTCAAGTCTCTAACTGGCTTTTCTAGCTCTACAGCCCTCTGACAGGCTTTCTTCCCCCCTCTCTCCTTTAGAATTCTCTGACCACAAAGTGCTCTGGTGGGGTCCATGGAGCTTAATGTTTTTCAGTGTGGCCTACAATGAGGAGAAGGTGCCCCAGCACTGCCCTATCGTCTCTGCATATAAAACAAACTGAGTAAGAGAGCTAAGGCTGGCTAGGTGCCAGTTGGGTTACTGAATTCTGGGGCAGACATAACTTTCCTCCATGGATCTGTACATTGGGTACAGGTCTTGCCCTGAGTTCTCCTGTGTGGCTGCTGCATTGCACCATTACAGTCATCAACCAGTACCCTTTCATTCTCTCATCATCCACTGCTTTGCACATCCCCCCCATATTTTGTTCCATACTTACTCAGTTTTGTACTAATATAGCCTACTGCCATATTTGGGTACATTATATATACATGTGTACATACGTGCACACTACACAGCTTTTTATTATTATTATTATTATTATTATTATTATTATTTATTTTATTTTATTCATGCAGCTATACCATACTTGGTTATATATTGCCATTGTAGCTATACACATATCTTCCTGGTGTGTTAGTTGTGATTACATATGACAGATGCAGCACTGTGTGCCTGAAAGCTAGACACTCAGCTCCACAGATAGCAGCAGTTGCTCAAGTAATCCTATGTTACACATGCCCCCTTTCTATGATCTCCATGTTCCACAGTTCCCCAAACATAGCTCTCGACGGGACAGACAACTGCAGCAATGATTTGTGGTAATAATGTAGAAACACGACAGTGCTGTGAAGATTTACAAGTCTGTGGCATATTAAATAATAAATATGAAATGTTGCATTAGAGTTCTGTGCAAAACTGACAGGAGTGATGAAAGTTTCAGATAAAGCTTTCAGCACACCCTTTACTCGTCATTATGCAGTCAGGATAATGGCTCTATAGAATGCAACGTGTTGAAAGCTACCAGTTAGAGTAGGTGGCGCTGTAAACTCTCCCTTGGTTCTTTTATTTATACAACTTTAAGAGCTCTCAAGATTCCATCTTGGGGTGTTATCAGATGTAATGGGGAGCTACGAGCTGAAAACATTCTGGCACGTAGCCGGGTGTATTAATATTTATGCCACTGTGTGTTTATGACTACCTGATAGTCTCCTTCTCCATGCCCCTCTTTTGCCTTGACAGAAGCTGCAGGCAGCCAGCTAACCCGCACGGCAGGTCAAGACACCACTGAGTAGTGATTCTCTATTGAATGTAATAACTGGAGTGGTGATTGTGCAAGGGTTGGTGCTGAGGCAACTTTGTTTCCTCACTGCCCTGGGGGCAGAGAGGTGTGAGGACTATTTGCAGAGCTCCAGAGCATGGTGTGCCAGAACTGGAGTGAATGCGGAGTAGAGCAGGGGTGGTGGTCAGATGTTACTAGACATAATGGAGTCTCCAGATTTGGCCGGAAACAGAGTGGGGGTACTGCTAGTATATTGGGCACCCACCTGTACAGCAGTCTTCCTGCCTGCACTGACCGAGCTGGTGTTGGAGGTGGTCTTGCGGTCCTCCAGGGCAATAGTTCTGGGGGACTTCAACATCCATTCCGACGCAAGTCTTGGAGAATCAGAGCGTGAGTTCATGACTGCCATGGCAACCATGGACCTGTCTCAGAGTGTAGTGGGCCCCACACATGTTGGGGGACATACCCTGGACATGATATTTTGTAGTGGTGGGACCCCGGGCCCATTACCGGCTACCGGATTTACCGGTTACCGGTTCTGTGAAAACCGGATTCCCGGATTAAATCCGGTATACCGGTACCGGATTTATTTCATTGGTTTCAATGGGGCGCTGTGTCCCCATTGAAACCAATGAAATAAATTAATTCCCTCCCCCTCCCCCTCCCAGGCTGCGCGGGTGGAAGGGGGGACACCCCCCACCCACCCTGCCCAGCCTGGATTTTTGTTTAAAAAAAGACTCAGAGGCGAGCCCACCCCCCAGCACCAGCGGCCGCGGCGTCCCCGCAGCCGCCGGTAAGTATGACCCGATCCCTGGGGGGGGTGTTTAACACCCCCCCCCCCCCCAGGGATCACCCCTACAGTGCGCTTGCCGCTTACCTTTCGGAGCTGCGGCGGCGGCGGGCGGTCCGGCGGCCTCAGCGCCGGCTGTGGCTGCCGGCGTCAGAGACGCTCTAGGCCTTCCGGGGAACTTCCGGGTTTCCCCGGAAGGCCTAGAGCGTCTCTGACGCCGGCAGCCACAGCCGGTGCTGAGGCCCCCGGACGACCCCCCGCCGCCGCCGGAGCTCCGCAAGGTAAGCGCACTGAACTTTAGTAGGGGTGATCCCTGGGGGGTTGGGGGGGTGTTAAACACCCCCCCCCAGGGATCGGGTCATACTTACCGGCGGCTGCGGGGACGCCGCGGCCGCTGGTGCTGGGGGGTGGGCTCGCCTCTGGGTCTTTTTTAAAACAAAAATCCAGGCTGGGCAGGGTGGGTGGGGGGTGTCCCCCCTTCCACCCGCGCAGCCTGGACTCGGGGAGGGTTTTTTTTAAAAAAACTTTTTTGCTGGGGCTTTAAGTTTTTTTACATTGCAGCCATTTTTAAATGGCTGCAATGTAAAAAAAATCCGGTACCCCGGAATCCGGTACCCGGTCCGGATTACCAGGTCGAATCCGATAATGCCGGTACGCCCGGTACCGGCATTATCGGATACCGGATTTTACCGGTTTCCCGCCCCTAATATTTTGTACTGGCCTTGAGGCAGGGAATCCATTAGTGGGGGAGGTGTCAACAGTGCCCTTGTCATGGACGGATCATTATCTCCTCCGGGCTGGTATCCTGGCACATGTCGGCCCCCACGAGGGTGTGGAACCAGTTAGGTTGGTTCGCCCCCAAAGGCTTATGGAACCAGAAAGGTTCCAGATGGCTCTAGGGTATGTTTCCTCTGACCTTGATGGCCGCTCATTCGATGACCTCGTGTCCATGTGGAATTTTGTGTTGGCGGAGGCCATCGACCATGTGGCTCCCAGGCGTCTGCTCTCGAATTGCTGACAACGTAGCTCCCTGTGGTATACAGAGGAGCTGCGGTGGATGAAGTGGGAAGGGTGGCAGTTAGAGCGACGGTGGCGTCACTCGCGTACTGAAGTTGACCAATTGTGGCATAGTTACATACCTATGCCATTGTGGTGCGTACAGCAAAGGTTTTCTTTACTGCCCTCATTGCATTCTCTAAGTCCCGCCCGACTGAGCTGTTCCGGGTGATGAGGGGGCTTGTCAGTCTGGCCTCCCTCCACATGGACTTAAAATCATCAAATGCTGCTCACTGTGATTTATTTGTGGACTTTTTTTGCGGATAAAATTGCTCAAATTCACCACAGTTTCAATGCAACATTTTTAGCAGTGGGTGGGTCAGAGGCAGTAGAAGCCCCTTCTTGTCCTGTTTTGTGGGATGAGTTTTGGGTTGTGTCTCCCTTGGTTGCGGGGGATGCTCTTGGGACTGTTTGAGCAACTTATTGTGAATTGGATCCATGCCCGTCCTGGCTGGTTAAGGCTAGCCGGGAGTCATTGGGGCTGCTGCTGACAGGGATAATCAATGCTTCCCCTGGGGAGGGCAGGGTGCTAGACTGCCTCAAGGAGGTGGTGGTGCAGCCCCTGCCCAAGAAGCCATCCTTGGACGTTGACGTTCCCTTTTTAGGGAAGGTTATTGAATGGGTGGTGGCTCGGCAGCTTCAGAAGCATTTGGACCGGGTCAGTTTTCTTGATCCCTTGCAGTCTGGCTTTCTTCCAAGTTATGGCACAGAGACTGTGCTTGTGGCCTTGGTCGATGACCTCTCCCGTGAGTTGGGCCAGGGTCGTTCAACCCTACTGATCCTGTTAGATCTCTTGGCTGCATTTGATACCGTTGATCATGAGTTGTTGGTGACTCGGTTGCGGGACCGGGCAGGGATTAGTGGAACTGTTCTCGAATGGTTCCACTCTTTCCTGGCTGGGAGAACCCAGCGTGTGGTTCTGGGGGAGTTCTCATCTTTATTTATTTATTTATTTTATTTATTTAAAACTTGTATCCTGCCCCTCCTGCCCAAAGGCAGCTCGGGGCAGCGAACAACACAAAAGATTGAACAATAAAAAAACAAATTTTAAAACAAATCATAAAACTCACCCTCCCTCCCAAACCCTACCCCCCATCCTACCCCTACCCCTCACCAAAAGCCTGGCGGAACAGCCAGGTCCTACACAAATGTTTAAATGACAGGAGGGTGGGGGCCAACCGAGCCTCCTCTGGGAGAAAATTTCACAGCACGGGGGCAGCCACCGAAAAAGATCTCACATCAGTGGCCACCCATCTTGCCCGAGGAACCTCCAAAAAGGCCCCCATGGACGATCTCAGGGATCGCACAGGCACATGGGGAGTGAGGCGATCCCACAGATAGGCAGGGCCCAGGCCATGAAGGGCTTTAAAGGTCAAAACCAGCACCTTATAGGCAGCCAGTGCAGAGCCCGAAGCACAGGTGTTATGTGCTCCCTGCGGCCCACCCCAGTAAGGAGACAGGCCGCAGCATTCTGCACCAGCTGCAGCCTCCGGACCAGCTTCTCGGGCAGCCCCACGTAGAGTGCGTTGCAGTAATCCAGCCTCGAGGTGATGAAGACATGGATGACAATGGCGAGATCAAAGTCTGAGAGATACGGCCAAAGTCGCCGGACAAGATGTAACTGCTGAAATGCACTCCCCGCCACGGCCACAACCTGAGATTCCAGGCTGAGCCATGAATCGAGGAGCACACCCAGACTCTGTACCAGTGAGACCATGGGAGGGCGAACAACACCCCCCCCCAAGAGGAGATTCAACCACTCCCAGGCCCCCCAAGCCCTCACCCACCAACATCACTTCTGTCTTGTCAGGATTCAGCTGCAGATGGCTCAACCTCATCCAAGCCCCCACAGCTGACAGGCACTGGGAAAATAANCCACAGCCGACAGGCACTGGAAAAATAAAGAGACTTCATCTTCCCCCCGGGGCCTCACATGTGGGGTTCCGCAGGGTTCCATTCTATCCCCTCTTCTGTTCAATGTGTACATGTAGCCTTTGGGGAAGGTTGTCAGGAGTTTGGGGTGAGATGTCATTAATATCTCTCATTTTCATCTGACTCAGGCCCGGCAGTCTCGGTGCTTACCCGGTGTTTGTCAGCTGTGGGGGATTGGATGAGGGCGAGCCACCTGAAATTAAATCCTGACAAGATGGAGGTGATGGTTTATTTATTTATTTATTTTAAAAAATTGTACCCTGCCCCTCTTGACACAGGCAACCTGGGGCGGCTAACAACATCAACAATAAATACAATAAAATATCATAAAACATCAATACAATACAAAAGAAAAGAAAACTACCCCCCCTCCTTCACCAACCCCCACCCCCTCACCCCTCACCCCTCTCCCTCGCTGAATGCCTGACGAAACAGCCAGGTCTTTCCTTCGGAAAGCTGGGAGGTCTGGGGCCACATGGGCCCCCACCGGGAGAGAGTTCCAAACGTGCGGTGTGGCCACCGAGAATGCCCAATCCTGCGTGGCCCCCCGGAAAACCCGGGGGACCTCCAATTTGGTGCTCCCGGATGACCGCCAGTCTAGGACCTGGGGAGTGAGGAAATCTTGCAAGTAAACAAGGCCCAGACCGTGTAAGGCTTTATAGGTCAAAACCAACACTTTGAATCAAACCCGGAAGACTATTGGCAACCAATGCAGAGACCGGAGCACTGGTGTAATGTGTTCCCAGCGGCCCAGTCCCACTAAGAGCCGGGCTGCCGCATTATGCGCTAACTGCAGCTTCCAAGCCATCACCATAGGTAGCCCCAGGTAGAGCGCGTTACAGTAGTCTAATCGAGAGGTGATAAAAGCATGGATGATCGTGACCAGGTCATGAACTGAAACCAACGATTGAAACTGCAGCACTAGATGTAACTGGCGCAAAGCACTTCTCGCCACAGCCTCCACCTGGAGATCCAGGCAGAGCTGCGCGTCGAGGAGCACCCCCAGGCTCCGTACCTAGAAAGTCAGTGGAGGACAGATTCCATCAACCATGGGAGCCGTCACTTCCACCGACTTACCCACTACCATCACCTCCGTCTTGTCAGGATTCAATTGCAGTCGGTTAGCCCTCATCCAATTCCCCACAGCTGCCAAACACCGGGTAAGCACTGAGACAGCCGGGCCTGGATCTGTTGAAAATGAGAGAGATAGTTGGGTGTCATCCGCATACTGATGACACCTCACTCCGAGCCCTCTAATCACCTCACCAAGCGGCTGCATATGCATGTTGAACAGGAGAGGGGACAAAACAGAACCCTGTGGAACCCCACATGAGAGGTCTCGGTAAGATGAAAAACAATAACTGAGCACCACCTGCTGAGTTCTTCTGGTCAGGAATGAGCGGAACCATTCAAGAACAGTACCGCCTACCCCCCCACTGTCCCGCAGATGTGTCACCAACATCTCATGGTCAACAGTATCAAATGCTGCTGAAAGATCTAACAGGATCAATAGGGTCAATCGACCCCGATCCTTCTCATGGCGAAGTTCATCTACCAAAGCCACAAGTGCGGTCTCAGTGCCATAACCCGGAAGGAAGCCAGACCGAAAGGGATCAAAATAACCAAGGTGGTCAAGATGCTCCTGGAGCTGTCGGGCCACTACCCGTTCAATAACCTTCCCTAAAAAGGGAAGATTAGAGACAGGCTGATAGCTGGCAGGAGAGTCAATGTCAAGCGATGGTTTCTTGAGCAGAGGCCTCACCACCGCCTCCTTGAGGCAGCTCGGCACTCTGTCCTCCCAAAGGGAGGCGTTGACCACCCCAGCCAGCAATGGCCCCATTGTCTCCCGGCAGCTCTTAACTAGCCAGGACAGGCACGGATGTAATTCACAAGAGGTGGCCCGAACCACCCCCAGAAACTCCACCACGTCAGTGGGTGTCACCAACTGAAATTGATCCCACAAAATTGGACATGATCGGGCTTCTACAACCTCTACCTCCTCTACTGTATTAAGTGTGGCATCAAAGTCATGGTGAATACAAGCGATTTTATCCACAAAATAATCCACAAACATGTCACAGTGGACAGATGATGACTCAACTCCAGGGTCGAGGGA
>QEPC01011654.1:1843155-1864723 GCA_003113815.1 Sphenodon punctatus
TTTGCCCAGGCCTTTGGGGAGGGTGGGAGGGGGGGTTAATGGGTTTTCTCCCCTACCTTTTTGTTTTTAATGCTCCCGGGCCCTGTTTATATTTTATAGTATATGTTAATGTTTTAAATGTTTATGTTTTAAATTTTTATATGTATTTTATATGTTTTATTGTGTAAGCTGCCCCGAGCTGTTCGCAGGAGGGGCGGGGTAGAAATTTAGAAAATAAATAAATACAATAAATTAGCAGACAAATAGCAGCGCACGTCTGCACACGAATCCAGGTTGGTGATAATATCTAAGTTTGTGATCAAAACTAAGTAGCGGCGTTGCATCTGATAAGCATCCTGAAAATCTAGTGGTCTAAGGATTCCATTTATTGGTTCAAGAAGAGAAGGGAAACTCTTTAAGCAAAACCAAACAAGACTAAATGAGTCTGCATTGTCTCCCAGTACCTTTCTGGGTACAATTCAAGGTGCTGGTTTTAACCTATAAAGGACTTAGTCACTTGGGCCCTACATTTCTGAAAGACTGTGGCAAGCAGGGGAGACTGGATTCAGGGGCGTGGATAGCTCGTAATGGGCCCACACACAGGAATGTAGCTATCCTATGTGTAGGAATTTACACATTGTGTGGGTTCATCCAGGCTTGAGGTCCCTTTGATAGCTACACCCTTGGTTCTTATTAATGTATTTTTATTTTATATATTTTTATAAGCTGTGTCTCATGCTGAGTCCTAGAGACAGGGCAGTATATAAATCTGAATGAATAAATCAATAAGTAAACAAGTCTTGGCCCTGTAGAAACACGTATAATTTAGATGGACTAGCCTTGCAGTTTGTACACTGAGACTACTGCTTCATATACAAGAATAATCCCTTTGAGTGAGAATGGCACCACTGAGTCTGGAAATATGGGTAATCTGTGCAGGCTGAGAACGGTTTTAATCCACTTTCCTGCACAGGCGGGCAGCAGGCTCAGTGCTTAGTACTTGTTCCTCTAGCACGTACAAGGAGGAGCCCAATCCTGGAAAGGGTCTACAGGAGATATTATTCATTCCTTATTTATGAATATGAATTGCAAGAACTAAAGCCTGCCCTCAAGGCCACGCCCCTGCAACTTGTCAGGGCAGGAAACTGAACCCTAGTCTCTCACTAGCACCCCAACCTCTAGGTCACCCTGCTCTCTACTGCTGAATATAAAACAGGAGTTCTTGTGACTTAATCTATGAGTGGACTCTCGCATAATACTGCTAGAATCCAGGGAGGTAAATTGAGTTCCAGCCCTGCTTTAAACTCAGATCTGAAGTTTAGATCTGATTCTAACAGTGTTACATGTGAGCCCACCCTATATTTAAATTTATTTTTAATTTTAAAAACTTATTACCCCACCCCTCCTGCCACAGGCAGCTCAGGGCAGCTTACAACAATAAAAAAACAATTAAAATAATTAAAACACATCATAAAAAGGAGGAAATAGAGAAAACAACCACCTCCCTACCCCCCGCCCCCTACCCGCCAAATGACTGGCAGAACAGCCAGGTCTTGCAACTTTTCCGAAAAGAAGGGAGGTCCAGGGCCAGCTGGGCCCCCACTGGAAGGGAGTTCCATAGGCGTGGCACAGTCACTGAGTATGCCCTCTCCTGCGGGGCCACCCGAGAAACTCAGGGGACCCCGAGCAGGGCATCCCTGGATGATCACAGGGGCCGATCCAGGACACGGGGAGTGAGGCGGTCTCACAGATATATGATGCCAGTGTGGTGTAGTGGATATTAAGGTGCTAGACTTGGTCCTGGGAGACCTGGATTTGAATTTTACTCTAGCTAATGAACTCACTGGGTAGCCTTGGTGGCAAGTCACAACCTCTTAGCCTCAGTTACCCATCTGTAAAATGGGAGTGTGTGTGGGTGTGTGTGCGCATGCGTGTGTGTCTCCTGTGTTCCCCTCAACCTGGCCTTGTCCATTTTAGATTGTAAGTCCACTGCCCAGGGACCTGTCTCTGAAAATCTGCAATTGTAAAGCACTGCATATGCCTAGTAGTGCATAGAAATTATACATATGATGACCAGAGCAGGGCATGGCAGGAAAATTATTAATGGAAGCCAAATAAACATCCAGTTTTTTTCTGGCTTTTGTTTTCAGCCCTGAAATGGACAATATGTTTTTCCACACTTTGGGATACACTGCACACTCCTATTGAGAATATTTCCCAGGGCTCAGTCCCCCTTGAATTTAATTGCAGGGGATGAATCTTGGCAAGCCCCCATTTCCCCCCAAACATACACAAATTAAGCCCTGCAGTTAATACAGTAAACAAGCCAATTATAAGCTCATCTTGTTAAAGAAAAATACCCCCAAACCTTCCTTCCTTGTGCTAGATGTTCAATGGCAACCTTCAGCCCAATTTGGATTTTAAGAGCACAGAAACATAGTCTAATTCGGATGCACAGGATTTTCATGCAGAACTACCCCTAGTAAAAACATAGCACTGTCTTTCAGAAAGGGCTTCCATAATGGAAAGAGATGGAATTCTTCAGACTAAAATGACCCTCCCCTTAGAGTTCAGCACCGAAATTACCTTTTATATTTCTTGCTGTTCTAGTTTATTTACCTGCCAGGGGGGGAAAATGCTTTTTTCTTTTCTTGCACACTTTTCATTACATTCAACACAGGTTTTCAGAAAGCTTAAATTGTTCAGATGAGTCACAGGGAATGTAATTGTCTATGGAGGAGAATTCAGCAGTGTTGAGCAAAAGCACATCTTTAAAAACATCCCCCCNAATATCTAAGTTTGTGATCAAAACTAAGTAGCGGCGTTGCATCTGATAAGCATCCTGAAAATCTAGTGGTCTAAGGATTCCATTTATTGGTTCAAGAAGAGAAGGGAAACTCTTTAAGCAAAACCAAACAAGACTAAATGAGTCTGCATTGTCTCCCAGTACCTTTCTGGGTACAATTCAAGGTGCTGGTTTTAACCTATAAAGGACTTAGTCACTTGGGCCCTACATTTCTGAAAGACTGTGGCAAGCAGGGGAGACTGGATTCAGGGGCGTGGATAGCTCGTAATGGGCCCACACACAGGAATGTAGCTATCCTATGTGTAGGAATTTACACATTGTGTGGGTTCATCCAGGCTTGAGGTCCCTTTGATAGCTACACCCTTGGTTCTTATTAATGTATTTTTATTTTATATATTTTTATAAGCTGTGTCTCATGCTGAGTCCTAGAGACAGGGCAGTATATAAATCTGAATGAATAAATCAATAAGTAAGCAAGTCTTGGCCCTGTAGAAACACGTATAATTTAGATGGACTAGCCTTGCAGTTTGTACACTGAGACTACTGCTTCATATACAAGAATAATCCCTTTGAGTGAGAATGGCACCACTGAGTCTGGAAATATGGGTAATCTGTGCAGGCTGAGAACGGTTTTAATCCACTTTCCTGCACAGGCGGGCAGCAGGCTCAGTGCTTAGTACTTGTTCCTCTAGCACGTACAAGGAGGAGCCCAATCCTGGACAGGGTCTACAGGAGATATTATTCATTCCTTATTTATGAATATGAATTGCAAGAACTAAAGCCTGCCCTCAAGGCCACGCCCCTGCAACTTGTCAGGGCAGGAAACTGAACCCTAGTCTCTCACTAGCACCCCAACCTCTAGGTCACCCTGCTCTCTACTGCTGAATATAAAACAGGAGTTCTTGTGACTTAATCTATGAGTGGACTCTCGCATAATACTGCTAGAATCCAGGGAGGTAAATTGAGTTCCAGCCCTGCTTTAAACTCAGATCTGAAGTTTAGATCTGATTCTAACAGTGTTACATGTGAGCCCACCCTATATTTTAATTTATTTTTAATTTTAAAAACTTATTACCCCACCCCTCCTGCCACAGGCAGCTCAGGGCAGCTTACAACAATAAAAAAACAATTAAAATAATTAAAACACATCATAAAAAGGAGGAAATAGAGAAAACAACCACCTCCCTACCCCCCGCCCCCTACCCGCCAAATGACTGGCAGAACAGCCAGGTCTTGCAACTTTTCCGAAAAGAAGGGAGGTCCAGGGCCAGCTGGGCCCCCACTGGAAGGGAGTTCCATAGGCGTGGCACAGTCACTGAGTATGCCCTCTCCTGCGGGGCCACCCGAGAAACTCAGGGGACCCCGAGCAGGGCATCCCTGGATGACCACAGGGGCCGATCCAGGACACGGGGAGTGAGGCGGTCTCGCAGATATATGATGCCAGTGTGGTGTAGTGGATATTAAGGTGCTAGACTTGGTCCTGGGAGACCTGGATTTGAATTGCACTCTAGCTAATGAACTCACTGGGTAGCCTTGGTGGCAAGTCACAACCTCTTAGCCTCAGTTACCCATCTGTAAAATGGGAGTGTATGTGGGTGTGTGTGCGCATGCGTGTGTGTCTCCTGTGTTCCCCTCAACCTGGCCTTGTCCATTTTAGATTGTAAGTCCACTGCCCAGGGACCTGTCTCTGAAAATCTGCAATTGTAAAGCACTGCATATGCCTAGTAGTGCATAGAAATTATACATATGATGACCAGAGCAGGGCATGGCAGGAAAATTATTAATGGAAGCCAAATAAACATCCAGTTTTTTTCTGGCTTTTGTTTTCAGCCCTGAAATGGACAATATGTTTTTCCACACTTTGGGATACACTGCACACTCCTATTGAGAATATTTCCCAGGGCTCAGTCCCCCTTGAATTTAATTGCAGGGGATGAATCTTGGCAAGCCCCTATTTCCCCCCAAACATACACAAATTAAGCCCTGCAGTTAATACAGTAAACAAGCCAATTATAAGCTCATCTTGTTAAAGAAAAATACCCCCAAACCTTCCTTCCTTGTGCTAGATGTTCAATGGCAACCTTCAGCCCAATTTGGATTTTAAGAGCACAGAAACATAGTCTAATTCGGATGCACAGGATTTTCATGCAGAACTACCCCTAGTAAAAACATAGCACTGTCTTTCAGAAAGGGCTTCCATAATGGAAAGAGATGGAATTCTTCAGACTAAAATGACCCTCCCCTTAGAGTTCAGCACCGAAATTACCTTTTATATTTCTTGCTGTTCTAGTTTATTTACCTGCCAGGGGGGGAAAATGCTTTTTTCTTTTCTTGCACACTTTTCATTACATTCAACACAGGTTTTCAGAAAGCTTAAATTGTTCAGATGAGTCACAGGGAATGTAATTGTCTATGGAGGAGAATTCAGCAGTGTTGAGCAAAAGCACATCTTTAAAAACATCCCCCCCTTTTAAAGGAAAATGTGTGAATTTAATAGTTTTGATCATGTTGGACATTTTATTATGGGAAGTGTGTATGTGTGGTTGGGAATTCTGTTCTTGCTTCCCTTGAAAATAAGAAATGAGTGGCACAAGGGAAAGCAGCAGCCAGTTCTATTAGAGGTCCATCCAAACTTACCTGGCTGAATTATATTTCTCTTTGAATTGTCTGGCTTCTGTGTCAACAAAGGGGTTGTTGTTTACCCCCAGCTATGCTGGTTCTGCTCATTAATGATGAGGCCTCCCCTCTGGTTGTTTTTAAACGAGCAAGGCTGGAGGGGGGGGGGGGTCCGTGAGCCGCTGGGTGGCACAGCTGTGGAACACCCACTCAGGTGGAGTGAGTGGGGAGCGATTGTAACAGTCAGCTCCCAGCATGGGTACTGCAGCAGCAGCCGCCTGTAACGCCCCCCCTTTTGAAATTGACATGTCCCTGGCATGAGCGCTGTGTTCCCCAGCACACACAGCCAGTTCCTGTGATTTGCAAAGGCCATGTCCCCCACCCACACTGCCTATGAGCAGAGAACCGGTCTGCTGGTGTGGGTGGCCTTCCATGTGGGCGCTGGTTGCTACATACTTTTTTGACTTGCCGTGCACAAGGGACTGCAGATTTCTTGGCAGTGCCCCCTTGAGTGCCCAGGAGTGGGTGCTGAGTGGCTCGCAGGAGCGTACATCCCCTCCTCCCTTCAGATGAGTGTCTGTCTACTGGGGGGCATGTATGGTAGCATCGCCTTTAAAAACACCGGCTGCCTCTTGCAATATTGCTCAGCTATTCCCCCATGGGCTCCTTGGCCGCCCGGTCACTTTCTAGTGCTAACGTTATGGAATTAGCCGCCTCCTAAGATCGGGTGCTGGGGTCTAAAAAGTCATTGCCCGGACTGATTCAGGTTAATGCCTCTCGGAGCGTGCAAATAAACACCAAGCCCACGCCGAGCAGGGAGGGGCTGCCTCTCTCTTTGGCTGAAACTCCCCGGCGGAGAGGCTGGCTTAGTTCGCCGTTACACGACTCCGGCAAGGGCGCCGCGGAGTTTGTAACAGGCAGCGGGAGCCGTGATCCTGTCTCCCTGGGCAGCCGGAGGGCGGGGAGCGCTTGCGGAGGGAGCGACTCCCTGAAACTGACACGGGCGCCCGAGCCAGCAGGCAAAGGAGAAGCGGGGAGATCTTGTCACTCGCTCCAGCGTGGGAACAGCAGCAGCAGCGGCGGCAGCAGCTTCTAGTCTCTCCCGCAGGCTAGCGCACCCCGGCACAAGGCATGGAAGAGCCCCAAGAGATGATGTCCCCCTCCCCTTCCTCCAACAATTCCTCCGGGGAGCTCAGCCCGGCCGCCCTCACCCTGACCAAAGGGATGTCGATCTTCCTCGATGTAAGTGGGGCTCAACAGTTCGTGTTTCCCAGGCAGCTCTGTCCCTTAGCGATGAATGCAGCTTGCTTTGCCTTGGGGGAAGCCGCTGCGCTTGTACTGAGAGGTAGGGTGGGTAACGATGGAGCCAGAGCCAGGAGGAACCTGTCAAGAGCGGACAGATGTTCTGACAACCTCAGTGCGGAAAGAAACCTTGGGAATAGCTCAGCAAAAACCCCTGGCAGTGACTGCTGCTGCAGCAGCGTTTGGGGAGGGGGTTCTGACAGAGTGGTTTAGTCTAGTGAGCAGAGTCTAGAGGATGGGGAGGTTTTAGGGCACTTTCAGGTGTGTTTTTAATTGTTTTAACCCTTTATCTCTTTCAAAAATGGCAGGGGCTTCAGTGGTGATTGGGCTAGGCTGATAAGAAATGCCTTCTGAGGCATGTGAAAATCTCCACCCATAGCACAGTTGCATAGAGTTATCTTTAAGTGAAGGGGGGGAGCGGGAAGGAATGTTGAAATGTAAAGTAAAAGGCAAACTTGCCAATTTGCCTCTGGTGCAGTAAACTATTTGTATTTCTGTTCTCTTGATGAGCCGCTCTATATTACTAAAGGGGAAAAATATATTCCTAGCAAATACCACAACAATGCAAGAACTGGCTGTTCCGTCAGGCTGTTGGTGAGGGAGCTGGGAGAGGGGATGATGGCTAGGGTGGGGCGATTTTGTATATTTTTGTCTTTGACTTCCCCCAATTTGTATTAGTATGGTTTTAATGCATTTTTAGGTATATTGTGTTTATAGTATTGTTTTTATATTATATGTTTTGAAATGTTAGCTGCCCAGAGCTGCCTTGGCAGGAGGGGCGAGATATAAGCTTTTATATAAATAAATAAATAAAATAAAATAACAACATTTCCAGACAGAGACTGCAATCTACAAGCCCTGCAGGCTTCACTGAGACCACTCCAGAGTAAGTGGTTTGTGGATTGTGGTCAAAGCATTTTAGGACCTGTTTGTTTCTAAGAAGCAAAAATTTGATGTTTGGTCATGGCGAAAGCCAGAGCCGTATAATAAATATAATAAATATATAATAAGAAGCAAAAATAATGTTTAAACTTCAAATACCAACTATCTGTTTATATGTAGTCATGTGCATAGTTAATAAAGTTGGCGGCTGAAAAGCTCTTTCTGTGTCTGCATATCTCTTATCACCATAGTATCTGAGCATCTTAAGATGCAGTCTCCACCATGGCAAAACTCCCATTGACTTGAACAGCAGAGGACCTTCCTGTTAGTATCATTAATTGATTTTTACCCTCACAGCCCCTCTGTGTGGAAGGGAAGTGCTGTTAGTTCAGTTTTATAGATTGGGAATTTAGGAGTGACTTTCCCAAACACACAAAAAAGCTCAGAGAATTGAAGAATTCAACCCCACATCCTAATAATTATGCCACATTCTGTATCTAACTTAACAAGCAAAGGGAGATAGAAAGGTGTTGGGGAGACAATTCACTGAATAAATTTTGCTTATTTGTGTTAATTCACTTGCAGAAACTTTCTATATAATATTTCATACAGAAATATTTACAGTTACTATCTCTTTCAAAAATGGCTGGGGCTTCAGTGGTGATGGGGCTAGGCTGGTAAGAAATGCCTTCTGAGGCACTGTGAAAATCTCCACCCATAGCACAGTTGACTAGAGATATCTTTAAGTAAAGGAGGGAGTGGAAAGGAATGTTGTATTTTTATCTGCACAATTCTTTCAGAAATGGGGATTTACATGGGGAATTGAACATTAAAAGTCTGTGATGGGTAGCATCTATTGTAGTTTTCATGTGAATAAACAATACATTTGTACTTCTGAAACCATTATGTAAAACCATAACAAGTTTGGTGTTGCTGGAGTTCTCTAGAAATGCTGAGTTCACTAAAGGGAAAATGTGTATGTGGGGACAAGATAAATTGAAGAATTCTTGAAGAAGAATTCACAGGCAAGTGAATCCAATTCTCCTTTCTGTGAGTGTCATAAACCCACACAGCAGTCCTACCTAGAGATGTACCAAAGCAGTACCCCCTGAGGGTGGGGTTGCCAGAGCAGAAGCAGAAGTTCCTGATACCTAGATAATAGGCAGGACCCTAGAAGGTTACTGAATTCCTGCCTGAAGGACCGATCTACCAAAGGAAGCCTCCTCCAAGGCTGAAGAGTTAATTCTGTAGCCTTGCGTGAAGATATGCAGGGAGGACCAAGTGACCGCCCGACATCTCCATGTATGATGTCTGGGCTCTCCAGGCCACCCAGGTGGCCATGCTCCTAAGAGAGTGGGCCTTGACCCCTTCTGGGGGATGCAGGCCCCTTGCCTTGTATGATTCAGAGATGCACCTCTGTATCCAGCAAGCAATGCCATGCCTGTATACTTTACCCCCTCTGCTCCTCTTACCATAAAAGACAAAAAGGGACGAGGAAGTTCTAAAAGCAGCCATTCTCTCCAAGTAAATGTGAAGGGCCCTGTGCACATCTAGCATGTGCCACTCCTCCTCCTGAACTGAGGAAGGGTTTGAGTAGAATGAGGATAGCACCAATTCTTGTTTTCTGTGAAAAAGGAAGTTGACCTTGGGCCCAAAGGCTGGGTCGAGTCTTAACACCACCCTATCCTCCTAGAATCTGCCAGGGCTGGTTCAACTGACAGTGCCCCCAGCTCTGACACCCTCCTGGCCGAGGAGATGCCCACTAGGAAGGCCACCTTTGCTGATAGATTAACCCAAGAGGCTGAAGAAAGGGGCTCAAAAGGAGCGTGTGACAGTGCCTGGAGAACCACATTGAGGTTCCAAATGGGGAAACCTATGAACCACTGGAGGAGCATTAAGCTTGGCCATTTTGAGAAATCTCTTAACATGGGAATGAGATGCTGGGTTGCAACCTGTCGGGCACCCTAGTACCGCTGAGATGGCTGCCACCTGTCTGGCTAATATGCTGGGGCACAGCCCCAGGTCCAGTCCCTCTTGTAAAAATCTGACGAGGTCCATCACAGGGCTCTCCATTGGATTAATATTAATACTGGCCAGCTCACACCAGGTGGAAAAATGTCTCGACATTGCCGAATAAATTCTGTCCATGTAAGGTTGCCTAGCTCCTAGTAGTATATTAGTAACTTTGTCCGAATAGCCCAGGACCACTAATTGTCAGAGTTCAGTCTCCAGGCCTGAAAGTTTAGCAGTCCCAGATCATGATAATCTAGCAGGCCCTGAGTCAGCAGATTCGGCCTCTGTGGTAGAGGGAACAGAGAAACTTCCTGCCACTGGACCAGATCTGAGAACCACAGGCACCTGGACCACAGTGGAGTTATCAGTACGACCCTTGCCCTTTCTCTGTGCACCTTGGCTAGTGTCTTTGTCAGGAAGGGAAGATGTACAGTAGGGAGCGTGGCCACGGATGAGCCAGAACATCTGGGGTCTATGCCCTGGGGTCTCTGGTTCTGGAGAAGTAGGCCTCTACCTTCCTGGTCTCCCAAGTGGAAAATAGGTTGATCTTTGGGCGCCCTCATTTCCTCATTACTAGGGATGTGTGAACAGAATGCGGTTTGGACGTTCGGACGTTCGGTTCGAACCTGAGTTTGGGTTCGGTTCAGCGGAGTTCGGTTTGGCCAAACAGTCAAAAATAATGCTATCAATACCGATACTGATACCAAATTCGAAGATTTTTTTTCCGGATTGGTATCATTTGGCCATGAAACAACCCCATGTCTCCAACCCTGGTGCCAGGAAGTCTGCTCCTCAGCTGCCTCCCCCTTCCAGTCACGTTTTTCCCACCCAGTCACGTTTTTCTTGCCTCCGAACTCATCCGAACTCACCTGAACATGACCAAACTGTTCGGCCATTTTCGAGTTCAGCTCTGACGTCCAAACAGACCGAGTTCAGTCCGAACTCCGAACATCTGAACTGCATTCGCACATGCCTACTGGTTACCGGATGGAAGACCACTGGATGCAGCACCCATTCGTTCAGGTTGAGTTGTCGTCTGCTCAGCCAGTCCGCCTTCACCTTCAGATCGGCTTTGAGGTGGAGAGCCCTGATAGATAAGTTGGCCTCCACCCAGCACATCAGAGCCTCCGCCTCAAGCCCTTTGGATTGGGACCCACCCACCCCTTGTCTGTTTATGTAAGCTACTGCCAACACATTGCTGGACTGGACCCTGACATCCTTCCCCTGGACCAGAAGCCCTGCTTCCCTGAAAGCTAGCCTCACCACCCTGACTCCAGAACATTGATATTTAACCCCAATTTCAGGGTGGACCAGACACCCTGGAAATAATTATTCCCCAGAAAAGTCTTCCAGCTGGACAGACAAGTGTCTGTAGTTAGGTTCAGCCTGGGCGGATCAGAAATTGGAACCCCTTGCAAGAATCTGTGGGCTTCTGTCCACCACTGAAGCAAAGGTTGGGCCATCTCGGGGAGTAGGAGGTACTTGGTTTGCTTGTGTGCAATATGACCCTGCCAAGGTCACAGGAAAAGGAGCAGCGGGCACAAGTGGAAGTGAGCCCTATCCACCAGCCCAATACATGAAACCATGAATCCTAGCAGTGATGCCAGTGACATAAGGTGGACACTGCCAGGGGCCAAGGCCCCCTTTATCTGATCCCTGAGTTTCTGGACCCTGTTCAGAGTCATAAACAGGTGTCCTGAGCTCGTGTCCAGTACCATCCTTACGTGAACTGTTCTTTGAGACAGGCAAAGGTGGCTCTTTTCCCAATTTATTAGAAACCCATGGTCTCTTAGCAGGTCTACTGTCCTGTTCAAGTCTTGTTGAGCCTATGTCCGGGACAGAGCTCATATTAGTATGTCGTCCAGGTAGGCATAGACATGCACCCCCTGGCACCTCAACTTTGCTGCCAATGCCACCAGGACCTTCGTGAAGATACAGGGGGGGGGGGGCGAACACAGTACGAAGGGCAGGCCTCTGTACTGCTAGTGTTCTCCTGTGCAGCAGAACCTTAGGAATCTCCTGTGAGCTCTGCAAAACTGAATGTGCAAGTAGGCATCTTTTAAGTCCACTGACGCCCAAAAGGCCTCCTGACATAGGGCCATTGTTATGGATTTTAGGGTCTCCATGTGGAATCTTTGCTGCTTCACGTAGTGATTGATATGCCATAAATTGAGGATTGCTCATGCTCCTCCCGATTTCGTCTTGATGCCCTGTCCCCGGTGGTCTGCAGGGACAGGCACTATCGCCCTTGACTCATAGAGCTGTTGAATGGTCTCTCAAAGGTTTTTGACCTTTTCATGATCTCTTGAAGGTGGTGAGAGCTTGAAAACGTTGGGAGGTTGAGATTTGAACTCTACAGTGCAGCCCTTTTCTACTGTATCAAAGACCCATCTGTCGGAGGTTGAAGAATTCCATGACTCTGCAAATAAGGCCAGGCACCCTCCCACGGCTGGGGCTGAGCTGTCGAGTTCCTTTTCTGCACACCCTAGGTGAAAGGGCAATTGATTCACTTACCTGTGAATTGCCCTTCTGGTGGGATGTGCAGAACAGGAACTCAGCCCTCCCTCTGGTTCTCTTCTGGATGGCGTGATATAGATATAGAAATATATCACCGACAGAAATTAGAAGAGAAAAATTCTGTTTTAATTTCTGTTTTATTTCTGTAACTAAGCCAAGAACGTGTATCTGAGCTCTTGCATCCTCATGAATGTTGCATCCCTCGTCTCTCCCTCTGTTCCCCCTTCCCTGTCTCCCCTTCCCCTGTCTTTAGATTGTAAGTTCTTGGGCAGGGACCGTGTCTATCTTATTCTTTGCAAAGCACCAGGTACATCGCTGGTGCTATATAAATGCTTATAATAATAGTAATAATTAATAGTAATAATTGCTGTGATTGGCTATTTTGTTTTGGCTGGTGCTTGCGCATTTGGCTCGATCTCTTCTCTGCCAGTGAGGTTTGAAGCTCTGCGACTCTCTATGCTGGGCTGGAGGCGTGGACGATTTACGCTGGTTAAAGTGGAATCTGGATGTGTGTGTCTGAAAGGACTTCAGCTGGAAATGACCCGCCAGCGATTTCTTTTTCTTTTCAGCCGCGTCCTCCAGGAATTTATCAAGCATTTCTCCAAACAGTTTGTGGCCTTCGAAGGGAGCTTCTGTTGAGTGATTTAGAGTACTGATTGCCCTTCCAGGAATGCAGTCATACTCTCCTACTTGCCAATACAACAGAAGTTATGACTTGTGCTGATAACTGCATGATATTGAGGGATGCGTCAGCAGTGAAAGCCGTACTAAGGAAGAGGGACTTCATGGTAGCTGCCGTCTCCTCTAGTAGATCCGTATTGTTGAGCCTATCAAGCCAGGCTAAGTTAGCTGTGCAAGCAAATGTTTCTGTTGTGGCTGTCTTCATGACCATGCCTAATTGCCTATGCTTGCGAATCCCTTCCTCAGGGTCGCTTCCACTCCCCTGTCCATCTCATCTTTAGGGAATGGATCACCTTCAGCTTGGAATATAGAGTCCTTGGCCAGCGATGCTTCTACTGTGTCCACCTTTGGGCTTATAAATAGCTGTTCTTTCTCTGTGGGGAAGGCATATAGTTTTTGGAGGATTCTTGGGTTGCGTTGTCTGTGAGTCAGGGCACCCCATTCCTTCCTATATATAGCCTCATACACTTTAGGTAGCGGGAAGGTCTTGTTTTCTTTCTTGGCTTGGACTGAGTATTTGCAAGGAGATGACTCTTCCTTTGGACTTTCCTGTTCTGCTTTCTTTGGCTCTAGCTTCATGATCTCAGAAATTCTACGCCGGGTGCTATCGAAGAACTCAGACGGGAAGATTAATCTCTGGTGGTCCTCCTTGTCCTCCTCAGACTGAGCGTCAGAAAGGGAAGCTTCACCTTCCTCCAGACTGGTGATGTCATCCTCCCACCAGTCCTCCAACAAGGCTGTGTGTGCCCTCTTTTGGGAAGGGTAGTCATCTTTAGATAGATTTGACTGTAGGTCAAGGCTCTGATCATCATCATCCTGAGTCGCAGTCTCTCCTGCCGTGCTCTGGTTGGCTGGTTCCTTTTCTTTCCCGGCCTTACAGGATTGCCCCTTGAAAGGTTTGGAGGACTGAAGCGAAGTTCCCAGAGCAATCTGAGCCAGCAGGATTCTCACACTGGTTGATGGAAGGGACCCACCATGAGACTGGGATTCACAGCGTGAGCCATGAAGTTATTTTGATATAAGGGCTGCATCATTCCATGCAGTTTGTTACCCCGAGATTCTCCCAGGAATTAGCTCCACCATAAGGTCAGGGATCCCTGCAGGAAAGCTTAAGTTTCCTTACCAAACAGTCACAATAGACAATTATTATGACTAAAATACTACAATTTATTGCCCTGCCAAACTGGCTTACACTCTACTATAAAAGCACTATGGAAGCACACAAAAAAGGTTATTGATTACAAAATATATATTCTGGGAGAATATATCTCACCAAACAGATATTGCAGGTCCCATAAATGTTGCTCAGAGTCTGTGGGGTCCTGCTGAGGAAGATAAGATGTTAACTTACTGCTATACTGGAGACTTGGCAAGAATTAAAGTAAAAATTGTAAAAATAAAATATAGAAAAGATAAAGAAAAATATAAAACACAATTTATCCAGAGGTTGAGGAATGGCCCCTCAACAGGCAAGGAGCATGGAAGCTCCAAAAGGGGAGGGAAATGACAGTGAAGCACTTGGGGAACTCTGCCCACAAGGCTGAGTAAAAAAATTTGAAAGGAAATAGTCCCATCTGAGACCAATACAGTGCTTCTCTAAAGAAAAGTAAAGTTGGCAAGTAGGGACAAAAATTAGAGAAAAGTAGGAACTGCCCTTTTCTCGGGCAAAAGATTAGAAAATCCCAACTGGAAATTAAAATAACTTTAAATTTAAATAACTTTAAAAAGAATAAAGAAAAAAAAACAAAAGAGAAATTAAAACAAAAATGGCTTGGAAATAGTGAAAAATGAGAAAATGAAATAAAAAATAAAATAAAAATAAAATAGAGAAAAGTAAAAGCTTAAGAAGCTTAAAAATAACTTTAAAAATGGAAA
Organism: Sphenodon punctatus; assembly: GCA_003113815.1. NCBI lineage: Eukaryota > Metazoa > Chordata > Lepidosauria > Sphenodontia > Sphenodontidae > Sphenodon > Sphenodon punctatus. The sequence continues at coordinate 1,857,827 of QEPC01011654.1, forward strand.
AGAAAAGACTTAAGAAAAGACTTAGGAAAAAGACATGAAAAGTAAAGAATTAAGGCAAAGAAAAAAACTAAGTCCCTTCAGGCCTATTGACCTTTGCCTCTCAGCAAGTCTCCATAGCAAGCAAGACCTTCCCTTCTTGTCAACAATATCTTGCCAGTTTTATAGGATTTCTGAGAGTCTTTCAATATGGCTGCCATGTGTTCCTCCAATCAGTGTTCAGCAGGTCAGCGGCCCTCCAATAAAAATGAAGTTTGCTGCTTGCCAAGTTATGACATTAAAGAAAAATGTTTTTGGTTTCCATGTCTCCACTCTCCTTGATTATTTTGACTTTACCCCTCCTTACTTCTGTGAACCAAGACCATGGCAACCTTTTAGCAGTCTTGATCTTTGTCCCACTTTAATAGAGTCTTTCAGTTTTACTGGAGCTCTATGAAACCAATGGAGTCTATTAGCCTCACTGAAGTTTTATTAAATTCTATTAATTCTACATAATTTCATATATGGATTCTTTTCAGGAAGTTGTTGAAAAACAGAGGTTAGATCCATCTTGGTTCTACCTAATTTAAAAAGGAAGTTTTAGAGCAACATTGATTTAATGATTTATAAGATTCTGAGTCATTAAGACCCAATTCAAAAGAACAATGACTTATTTATCTGAAGGGAGTATTTAGGTATAATTTGAAGCCAAACTTTAGGTTGAAATAAACTTTAGTTTACTAATTAAATACATTACTCTTAGTGTCTATAGTCTCCCTTATTTAGCTTAAAAACTAAACCTATTTCAGAATTAAGATATGATTGAAACAATAAAATACCTTTTCCCGCAGGGTGGCGGTGTTTCTCTACTATCAGTATTACTGCCTAATTATAAGCTGAAAACATGTTATGAGTAATGTAACTGTTTGACCCAACTTACAAAAAGACCTTGGGTCCCAAGCAAACATGTTATCAGGGTCTCTTCAAATTCCTTTGTGCCAATTATCCTGAAAGTCAGACTAAAAAGCAAACTGCTTTCTAGGCCAAATTGCATCCCTATAGTCCTTGTCTCCAATAAAACCAGACCCCAACTTAAAGACTGCTATTTCTTATTTTGATACTCCCACCTAATATCAATGGAAACCCATTACAGTTAAAATGTAGACAATTCAAAGTTACGTTATTAATAAAAGGTTAACAGAAGTTAAAATACGATATCAATGGATGATGAACAGATCAAAAGCCTATGCTGAAGATGAAGAAACTAATGTAAGCAAGTAAATTCGAACAGATTATAATCCAATGGAAAGTAAGTTATTAAACAGCAAGTACATATTATATTCAAACAGGTGAACAGAGTCATTTTAGAAAACCAGTGTTTATGCTGTGACATACCGCTAGGGGACCCCATTGTGATATTATAATTAGAAATAACTTCTAACTAACATCTTCTAACAACTATATTGTTTACTGCATTCCAGACCTCCTAATATCCTTAAAACAACCTAGCTGGAGCAAGGTCTTTCACGTAACCCTAACAAGATAGCCAGTGTTTACTGCCAGTTGTACAGCATGCCATAGGTCACAAGAAAGGAAAGGAACAGAAAGGAAAACGGATTCCATGGCTATTCTGAAACATGAACACTTTAAATCGATGATGGATTTTATCCATAGTTAGGATGGAAAAGTAAATCTTAGACCTGAGTAGACTCTATAAGGAATCCCTCTTTCTCAACTGGGCACTTCCTGGGCACTCCATTTGATCCAGTATTGCTTTCAGCAAACAATATGTCTAAAATATGGTTTAAAGGCTATGGCTTCTTTTGCCATACCGTTACCCACTTAACAAAACACACACTAGTTGGGGTCCAAAAACCCACATACATAGATCCTAAAAGTGAATAGGTTAAAAGCATTGATGAATTTTAACATAGGAACCAAGAAAACTAGGTTTTCCAGGCATACAGCCAGAAAATAGATAAGAAAGAACATGTTTAATCTTTGAGCACAGAACCAAAAACACAATTTTAAACTGACCTGTCTTTTAGAAATTCAAATGTTGAAATTGGCCTACTTTTCAGAATTTGTCAGACCTAAATTTCCTAGCTACAAGCTGTGACAGTGTATTGGCAATATACCCCATCTGAGGGTAGACTGAGGGTCAAATGCTGCGCTCCATGGACCATGCAACAGTGGCTGTGACGTGATAGATAATTGCGAAACTGGAGCAGCTATGTCAGGATGAATGAAAAAATCTTACACCTCTTCCATCTTTTTCTTGTGGCTTGATGGCTTCCTTTTTGGCAATGCTGATTTTATTTCAGTTGCTCCAAATGGGCCCTGAAGAGTCATGGGCTCCAATCCCCTGGATGTCTCTGCTATGGTGGAGCTGGACTTATCCGTCTGGCCACCATTGTAGCCTGCTGATTCCTGAGACTGTCTTGAATCATAAGAAAAACTCTTTAGGTTTCTTTTATTCCTTTTCTTTTCTTTTTTGAGACTCACAGCGCGTATGCAAAGTCTCCAAAATGACTTTACCCATGCAGCCACATATTCAAAATGGCTGCTAGCTAGTGAGCATGCACAAAAGGTTGTGCACCACCAGCATGGCCTTAGCTTTGATCTCCACTTTAGAGAGAACTCAGCTACCGCAGCGTTGACTGCACGGGCCAGATCAGCCCAGCACCCCCAGAGAAAGTGGCTTGACCAGATAAAGTGAGCTGGGGTGGGGGGGGGGAGGAAAAGGGGCAGAGCCCTGCAAAGCACCCTTGTGAGCCCTTGATGCAGGGGCCGCTGCTCTGGTGCCAAATGGTGAGCTCAGACGGGGGCAGGGAGCCATTCAGTGAATCAGCTGTGCGGTGCTCTGTGAGTGGGAGCGACCCCCACCACTGGCCCGGAGAGAGTTTTCCGAATCCAGGTTATGAAGGCAGATGAATCCAGCCTTTCAAAACCCTGTCCCTCTACCACGTCCTATGAAGGAGAAGGAGGGGGAGGGTCTGTATGAAGAGTGGGGGAGGGGGGGCAGTGCAGCAAACGTGGTGGCCATGCTCTTCCCCCCGGGGACATGGTGCTCAGCTACCAAGGGCAGAGGTAGAGATCCCAAAACGGGGGGGGGGGGAGGACATCCACCCTCCCCCCACATCCCCTGCACTGGTGGAGCATGCCGCAGCTCCTAGCTCAGTGCTCTCGACCTCCGGATTCACAGGCATACCGCAGCCCTCCCTGAGGGAGAAGACTTCAGGTTGCACTCCAGGAGCTAGCCTGTCTCTTGCCACATAGAATACTAACACCCCTTTGTTAGTATACTAACACCCCTATCCTACCCAGTCAGAAACTGAAGTTCTTGATAAAAAATTTGAATTTTCCACTCTGAGGTGGTGAGCAGTCTCTCTGCCAGTCCTGCCGCGCTGGAGGCAGAGAAAGAACTGGTATTTCTGGGGAGGGGTCATTCCCCTCTACATCTGGTGACAGTATCTTATTTAAATCTCTGCCTCCTTCTGGCGCATGTGGGGAACAACCCTATGAAAAACTGCTGTGCGGGTTTATGACATTTGCAGAAGGAAACATCAGGGGGAAGGGCTCCTCCTCTCATAGCTACTGTCTCCAACTCTGCCATTTGGGATCCAACAGGGCAACCAATTGCCTCCTCTCTCTTTCTCCCCACTAATCTCCCCACGTGGGGCTTCCCTTGTTTCTGGTTCGGAGGTTGCAGCTGGTGCAGAATGCGGCAGCCCATCTCCTTATGGGGACTGGGCAACGGGCGCACATAACACCTGGGCTCCATGCTCTGCACTGGCTGCCTATAGCGTACCGAGCCAGATTCAAGGTGTTGGTATTGAGCTATAAAGCCCTGCACGGTCTGGGCCCCACATACCTCGGGGAGCAAGGGCGTTTTGTCGAGTCTGCAAGACCTGGCTGTTCACCCAGGCCTTCGGAAGGGAGGAGGGGAGGGTGGGGTAGTTTGGGGGTGTGTGTGTTGGATATGGGATATTGATTTTTTAAATTACTGATTAAGTTGTTTTTAAAATATTGTTTTTATGGAATTTTATTGTATTTGTCAGTTGTTGTAAGCCACCCCGAGATGCCGTGGGCATGAGGGGGCGGCAAAAAAATATTTATAAATAAATAAATAAATAATCTATTGAGTCTCCCCACAAGGGGGGGGGGGCAGGGAATCAATCTTTCTCCTGCTAATTATCACTGATCCCCCCCCAGCCCCTTCACTTCTCTGCAGAAGCCAAGGTCATTCATTCCCGGGCCGCCCCAGGCAACCTGCTTGGGATCCCCGGCTGGCAAAGCCCCTTCCTCCAGTCGAGTCCCCATCCATCCCGCATCCACTCTGGGTCTCTCTCTCTCCTATCTGGGCAGCATGATCCCCCGAGATGCAGCCATGCTCTGCTCTAGTGTCCCGTACCTCAGCCACCTCGCTACCTCCCCAGCCTCCCTGGTGCTAACACTCTCCCCCTCCCCTGGACAGCAAGTTGCTGAGAACACAACCAGCAGTCTCAGCTGGCAGCGTAGGACTGCACCCATCCTTCCTCTGTTCCTCAACCCCAGTGCTACTGTCACAGGGACTTTTAAGTTTCCTGGACGGCCCACGGCTGCAGTGGTCATAGCTGGTAGCAAGGTCAGCCCCACCAGACTGCTCCCTTCCTTCCTCTGCTCCTCCACTTTTAAGTTTCCAGGGAGGCTTCTGGACGCTGCTCACTGCTCAGTGCTATGATGACATAGCCAGTCTACGTCAGCTGCTGGGCTCAGGCTGTGTCTTCTGCTGAGTCTCAGGGTGTGACTGCACGCTGCGCAGCTTGCCAAACTCTGTCTAGGCCACAGAGAGGCAGGCAATGGGCCACACAACACAGAAGTACGGTGGAAAAGTGGCGGGCAGGAGTAAAATCACCCCATGGGCTGGAAGTGGTCTGCGGGCTGGGGGATTCCCAGCCACCGCTTTAAGGGCTGGGGAGCCAAGATGGCTGTGCTCACTTAGGGAGCTGCTCTGGCTGTTTGGTCTGCCAGCATCTATGATCCAGGTGGGACTGTGTTTGGCTAGGGCTTGCTGGCCCGTTCAGACAGACAGGTGTTTCATATTTGCTGTTGCCCAGGTGAAGTGTGCTCTGGGATCTTCCAAAGCTCCATCTTCAGTGTTGCCCTTGGGCAGCCACTGCCTGCTCCACTTTGCACATCTGGCAGTCGCTCTTCAGTTAGACAGGTCAACCCGGTGGTGAAGTGGGCTGGCGCAGGCAAAGGCAGAGCTGCTGTCTATCTGTTTTACACCCAGTCTAAGTAGGACTGTGCCCTACTTTTCAACCTACTATCAAAATGGCGAAGGGGCTGAAGATTCTATCTCCTCCATGAGTTTCCTAATCAAAAACTTGCCGTATTCAGACAGAGTCATGGGGTATTTTCAGACGTTATGAGATCACGCTCAACCATGGACAATCCCCTGTAGTGGCGGATGGTCCCATAATGTCTGGTTGCTCGCCGCCAGATGGTCACCATGGTGAACCACCGGTGATGAGCAAAATAACCACGCTTTCGAGGATGGTTCGGGCACCATCCCTGAAAGCATGGTTAATTGAACCACGGCCTGGAATTGGCGGACAGTAACGTCTGTTACTGCCGTCGATTCCAGGCCGTGGCCCAGACCCCGGGACGGAATCGGGTGCAGCGGCCAGATTGGCCGCTGCGCCCACCTGTCTCCAGGAGGGCAGGCTGCTAGGGGAGTGGGGGGGTGGGGCTGTGCGGCCGCACGTTGCGCTGCGCAGTCCTGCCCCCTCCCCAGATTCCCCGCCGGAATCAGCCAGCTCGTCTGTTGACGGGCCGTTCTGATTCCGTCTGGGAATCAGAAATGTGATTTCATGACGGGGCCAATAGGTGCCCCGTCACATCTGAAATCACCCACAATCTAGATGATTATTTACAGTGTACTGTAATACAGACACATACATTTTCTATCAGTCATGTAAATGTTTCTTGGTGAAAGATGAAATGCAGGGCAACTGTCCTGTCCATGGTGGAAGCATTTCAGTCTTGCAACTTTTCTGAGCCTGACACACTCAGGGAGTTTTAAAACAACTTATTTTTAAAAATTCATTCTTGCCTCCTCCATTGTAAAGCTCCTTTTTGGACACACTCTCAGCCTCAAGGCATCTATCCTAGCTTTTGTCTGTCTATCCATAGCCACTACAAGCTGTTCCCATGGATCTGATCTCATTGCCTCCTACACCCAGTCTGTTCCACCCCAGCACCTCCTTTGACTGCTTCTATTGTCCTTCTCACCCACTTAACCTGTGCCTTCAGTCATGCTTCTGCTCTTGACAGAAACAGCCTACCAGCTAGTATTTTGCCATACAGTTTCTGTTTGCTCCACTAAATCGCATATGAAAACAGCCCAGAGTTCTGCATTGCCTGCACAAACTCATGACTACACCATCTCAAAGCAATTATGCCATCCTCTTAGGGTTGCCCAACACAGAAACTTGCATTAAAATAGATACATATTTTTAAGTTCACATCTGATGTCTTTTTTTGCAAACCTGTGTGTGCAAGTGCAAAATCTTTCATTGCTGTGCTTTATTTGGGGTTACGAGTGACTTGCATACATTCTTACCCCTTTAACAAACAAAATAAAACCTAATGTCACTTAAAAACTATTTAGTTATTTCAGTGCAAGTTTGTGTACAGAGCAGTTTGCAAGCCCTTTGTAACAAGGATTTTGTTTTCCAGTTTCAGATTTTCAGATTTTAGTTGTTGACAGTGCTTTATGGGGTTATAGATGAGCCTTTATAGATATGACTGAAATAATTTACATTCTCCTGGGTTTTAGGAGGAATTAAAGAAAGCAGCAATCTGAGAAAGGGCTGGAAGCAAAATAGGTCTTTTTTCTTTTGTACAGTGTCATGAAAACAGTGTATGCCGTCCCCC
>QEPC01011654.1:1889139-1899324 GCA_003113815.1 Sphenodon punctatus
CAGTATATAGAGACAAATTAGACAATGATAAAGAAAAAAGTCAGGCAGGCTATCCTCACAAACTCTCTCTCTGTGTTCACACTGCCTGGATCTCACTCCAGCTGGGGCTCTCTCTGCTCAAGAAGGGGCTCTTGCACGAGAGAGGAGAAGATCCCAGTTTATTAGGGATGGGACTTTTGGTTTCAGTTTTAACCAAAAGAGTCTGAAAGTGGCCTCTTTCAGTTAAAATGGAGAGTTTTGAGAATTGGGATCCAATTCTCGGATCTTCCGTTCCTATTGAAGTCAATGAGAAATCCTCCCATTGACTTCAATGGGAAGAGGGAAACCTCCACCACCCCCACCCCTCACCTCAGAGGGTGGGGGTGGGGACTATTACCCCTAACATCCCGACCCTCACCCACCAGGGCCCAGCTTTACCTATGCCGCAACACATGGGACTCCTGTACTAATACTTAGCGTTGTTGGTCCGGTCCAGAGGGTGTGGGTCATGACCGCCGGCTGGGCTGCCAGCTGCACTACCAGCGGCCAGGTCTCCTCCATTGCTGACTGGTGTCGGGAGCTGGCGCTGCTGCCCAGCCGCCTGGCAGCGGAGCCAGCTCTTGCCACCAGTCAGCAGCAGAGGCGGCCCGGTCACCGGCAGCGGAGCCAGCAGCCAGGTCTTCTCTTCCTTCTTCTTCTCACAGGTCATTCTGAACATGCCCATCTCTAATTCAAAATGGCATCAATGCTGCTGACACCATTTGGGAAGAGGGCAGCTATTCTGCGCATGTGTGGAATGGCTCCCCACGCATGCATGGAACAGCAGCCCTCTTCCAAAATGGCACCGACGCTGCCAGCACCATTTTGGATTAGGGATGCACATCTGCAGAATGACCTTGGTGGCCATTTTGTGCATGTGCACTGCGCCGCTACCAATCCAGCTGTGTTTTCAAGCAGAGGAGCTGGCTCCGCTGCCAGTGGCCGGGCCTCCTCTGCTGCTGACTGGTGGCAGGAGCGGGCTCTGCTGCCAGGCGAATGGGAAGCAGAGCTGGCTCCTGATGCCAGTCAGCACCGGAAAAGGCCTGGCTGCCGGTAGCAGAGCCAGCAACACAGCTGGCAGCCGTGAACCCTACCTTCCGGACTGGACCAGCAACAGTAAGTATTAGTACAGGAGCCCTGGGGGTTGAAGGTGGGTAAAGTCAGGCCTCAGCACAATGGATCCCCACCTTCCAAGGCTGGGAAGGGGTCCGTCGGTGTGGGACGTCCCTGCCCCCCCCTCCCCACATGGTTTCTCTCTGTCTCAGCTCCCTATGTTGGATGGTTCTTTTCCCCATTTATTTCAATGGGAAAAGAACTGAAACCAAGAGAACCGACACCGATAAGAAAACCGAGATCTGAGGGAGCAGATACCAAGAGAAACTGAAACTGAAAGTTTTCCCAGAGTCCCATCCCTACAATTTATACTACTGGATAGGCCTCAGCCCCGCCTATAGCCTATTGTTTAAAAGGGATCAAGTAACCCCTTTGAAGTCCTTTAAGGATATAAGAAGCTGTCTAAATGAGTCAGACCAATGGTCCATCTTAGCCCAGTATTGTCACAAACTGACACAGCAGCAGGGTTTCAAATCTGGCTCTCTGGCAGAGGCCTCACCCAGGCATGCTACCCAAGACCCTCCAGGATCCCAAGCAGAGGCCTCACCCAGGCGTGCTACCAGAGATCCTGAATCAGAGATACTGGGGATGAAACCTGGACCTTCATGCGCTCTACCACCTGAGCCACAGTCCACCCCTTTGAGTGCTACTGCTCCACTGTAGTCCCCGAACAATACTAGGCAAGGCATGGAACAAAGCTTGCATGCTATTCTTACATACAGTCTCCCAGAACACAAGGTAAGGTAGAGCACTTTTATGCACTCAAGCAGGACAGCTCACTGTTTCTGTACTGTCTGGCCATTAGTCCATGGTCAACTGGATGCTGGAAGTGATTTTGGAGGAAGTGAGGCTAGATATAGGAAACCAAGCCACAGGGAAAATACATTCATACTACACCTTTGCCAGTAGTAAGTTTGGTCATCACATGAACAGCAAACCTAAGCAGTACAGTATCAGAGAATACAAGATCATTATTTATTTATTTATTTATTTATATCCTGCTCTTCCCTCAAAGGTTCAGGGCAGCTTACAGAAACATCTCTTCTGAAAGGTAAGCAGGCTCGGGTTGAGGCAGATCTGGTTGCAATGGAACATAAGGGAAGAGGAGGTCTTTCAGATACCTGGGGCCCAAGCACTTTAGGGCTTTATAGTTCAAAACCAACACCTTACATTGTGCCCACAAAACTCTTGGCAGCCAGCACAGACTCTGGAGCACCAGTGTTCCCAGTGACCCATCCCTGTCAGAAGGCAGGATGCCACATTCTGCACCAACCAGAGCTTCTGAACAGTCATCAAGGGCAGCCCCATGTAGAGCACCTTTCAATAGTCTAGCCTCGAGGTTAGAAAGGCATGGATGACGGTGGCAAGTCCAAGTCTGATAAAGTTTGCAGCCTTCTCACCAAATGAAGTTGGTGAAAAACACTCCTGGCCACCACTGCAACCTGGTCATCCTGGTGCAGCAATGGATCCAAGAGCACCCCAAGACTGCGAACCTGAGATACCAAAGGAGATTGGACCCCATCAATAAGAGGGGTCCCTATGTCCCCCAGTCACACAGCAGACCAGCCATCATCACCTTGGTCTTTTCTGAATTCAGCTTCAATCAGCTTGCTCGCATCCAGTCCCCAACGGCAGCCAGGTACCCGGTAAATACCAAGACTGGAGGGCCTCTGTCAGAAGAAAGAGAGCTAGAGCTGAGTGTTGTCAGTGTACTGATGGCACTTCACTCCAAACCTCCAAATAATCGCACCCATGGGCCTCGGATACACACTGAATAGGAGTGGGGAAAAGATGGAACTCCCCGAGACCCCACAAGGGGGCTCCCAGGGGATGACGAGCATTCCCAGTCTCTGGGTTCTCCCATCCAGGGATGAGTGGATCCACTCAAGAGTGGTCCTGTGCACCCTGGCCAGGTCCCGCGGTCGTGCCAACAATACCCCATGATCAACTGTATAAAAGGCTGCTGAAAGATCTAACAAAATTAACAGGGTATGAATCCCCCTGCCGATTTTCAAGTGGTAATCATCAACCAAGCCCACAAGCGCAGTCTCAGTGCCATACCCAGGATGAAATCCTAACTGATATGGGTCCAGGAATCCAGTGGCACTGAGATGTGCCTGGAGCTGTGAGGCAACCACCCATTCAATAACCTTCCGTAAAAAGGGGAAGCTAGAAACAGGATGATAGCTGACCGGGGAGTCACCTTCAAGAGAAACTTTCTTGATCAGGGGATAGATGACCACAGTTTTGAGGTTGTCAGGTAGCCTACCCTCCTGAAGGGAGGCACTGACAACCCCAGCCAGCAATGACCCCAGTGTCTCCCGGCTAACCTTCACCAGTCAGGATGGGCATGGATCTAATTCACAACTGATTGCTCGCACCACTCCAAATACAGCCTCCACATCCGTGGGTGAGATGAACTGAAGCCGATCCAAGCAAACTGGACAAGACCAGGCCTCCCCAGCCCCAAACTCTGATTCTGCACTAAAAGTAGCAGTGCCCAAGTTGAGCCAAATATGAGTGACTTTATCTGCAAAGTAGGTGGTAAACTTGTCACGGCCGGCAGTGGAGACAGGCAGGATTGCCACTAACTCCAGGTGGAGACAGGCAGGATTGAGTAAGCTATTCACCACTTGGAAAAGCTCCGCTGGAGGGCACTGTCAGATACTATGGTGGCAGCAAAGAAAGCTTTTTTTGCCACTGCTACAGCCACAGCATAGTCCTTCAAAAACAGCACGAATCGAGCACAACTTATGCTCTAACCACCTGCCCTCATACTTTAGCAAACTCACGTCCACCATATACCAGGAAGACCTGTGCTGCCACAGCAGAAGAAATGGATACCTGGGTGCAACAGTGTCGATAGCCCGGGTAAACATGGCATACCACAAATCAAGCAGGGCATCGACACAGAGACTGTCAAGGTCATCAGGTAAATCCCCCAGAGAGTTCTAGAATTCTATTGGATCCATTAGTCTCCAGGGGTGGACCATCCTAACTGGTCCACCAGCCCAACAGGGGCAAAGGAGGGCAAGGATCTGGGCCCTCAGAAGGTAACGATCCAACCAGGACAAAGGTCCCCCTGTTTCCAAGCTGGTGCAGAACATAAGATCCAACATGTGTCCAGCCTCATGTGTCATACCAGATATTATCAAAGCCCATTGTTGCATTGGTGGCCGTGAACTCCTGCTCCTGAAAGGCCAACCTTGGCGTGTATGTTGAAATCACCCAAGGCAATAAGTCTGAGTGATCTCAACATCACCTCTGAAACCAGCTTTGCTAGAGCAGTCAAGGAGTCTGCCATTCAGCGGGGTGGTCGGACTCGGTACACCAGCAGAATCCCCAATCTATCCTGGTCCTCAAACCCTAGTGGACACACTCTATGTTGGATAAATCAGACACCGGATACCTTTAATATACCAGATTGTCATTACAGACCACTGCCACTGCACCACCACCACCCAGCCCCCAATCCTAGGCTGATGCTTCACCAAGTACCCAGCTAACACCATCTGGGCCAACACAGACCCAGAGGCCTCATCCAGTCAGGTCTTGGTAATACACACAAAGTCAGTGGCCTCAACCTGAATAAGACTGTGGATGGTAGTTGTTTCATTCACCACTAACCTCACATTAAGCAGCACCAGCAACAGATAAGAGGCTCCACTGACTTCAACCCTCAAATATCCCAATACAGGGGGAGAGGAGGACAGGGGAACAGGCACCAGGTGCCTACCCCTGTACCCCTGATGCCATACCTCCCCATGCCCAGCACAATCTCAATCAGTTCAACAGCTGCCCCAATGACTCCACCTCGACACCAAGGAAATACCCCTCCCCCAGCTCTACAAAAAGCCAGAGGACATCCCCCAAGCCCAACACTCCTGGAGAGAAATTGGCCATGGAACCAGGCCAGGAAGCAACCGTACTCATATACCCTGCTCCGCCCCCATCCTCATACCTTCCTCTCACAAGGGGGCCATGGCACTCTCTCCCACCCTCTTCCCCCTTGCCCATCTCCTCCTGGGGGCCAAGGCGCTCTCTCCTTCCCTCTTTCCATCCAAATTCCCCCATACCTGTAACACCCTTCTCACTGGGGGGCCATGGCACACACCCCCATATCCCAACTCATCCCCTCCCATCTCCCAGGGGGATAACAGTACCATTCCCCACTCCTAACCCTCCACTCTTAAACTCCCATAAGGCTCATACCCCTCCCACACAGCCATTCCTTCCACCCACCTAAACCCAACCATTTAAAACCACTAAAACTAATATACTAACCAACTCATTATAGCCCTCTGCTCCTGCCCCAAACCAGGCACACAAATGGCCTGCAGATGGACACTGCCTTTGGCAGCCTCCTGCAGGGAGCTGAGGCCTTGTAGTAGTTGGAGGAAGGCAGGGGCGGGAAAGTCCCAGGCGTTGCAGTCTGTTGCGCACCCCCTCCCCCAAAACACACCTATAGGGACATGGGGACAGAGAGGTGTGGTAAGAATTTTCCACAACCCTGAGAATGTGGGTTTGGCCAATATCCACTGTAGGAGTATTGTGTAAATGCAGCCAAGTCTTAGCTGTGCACATTCAGCAACTGGTAGGTGAAATCAATTATTTAATTCAAATAAGAGATGGTGATAGGAATTTTCTACTGATTATAATAAGAATGCATTATTTGCTGCACTGGCTGCCAATAGCTTTCCGGGCACAATTCAAGGTGCTGGTTTTGACCTATAAAGCACTCAACGGCTTGAGCCCCAGGTATTTGAAAGATCATCTCCTCCCTCATCTCCCATCGCAGCCTCTGAGGTCAGCCTCTTGCAGGTACTATCTGCCCATGATGTTTTTACAGCTAGGACCGGTGTTCTTGGTGACTGCCCCACGATTATGGAACTCCCTCCCCTTGGAGGTTCATCAAAGCCCGAGCTAGAAACAATGTAAGACCTTTCTATTTGGCCAGGCATTTGACAGGCAGGGATAGGGTTGGCTGGGAGAGTGAGGGGATGGGTTGGGGGGATTAAGGGGACTTTTTAGATGTTTTTATTTATTGTAGGCCCCTCTGAGCCTTTATGGGAAGGGTGGCATAAAATGTAAATAAATTTAAATAAATAAATTATTTGGCCCACTAAATTAAATGGAAATTGTGGACAAAGGCAGAATTTAACTCTTTATTAATAGCTTTATTGTATGGCATTCTTTATTAGTAACTGATATTTAGGAAGGCCATTTGAATGTGTTTCTAAAAGCTACATTTCCACTGCTGTGAAACATGGGTATGTAGTTCCCGAGGTCATTTTTTCCTGAAGCATTTTTGTTCCATATGTCTGAAGACAGTGATGTAATATTATTATAATGGAAACTCCTACTGTTGAAACTCTCCTAATGTTGACTCTAATGCATTTCCATTATGTAAAATACAGTAACAATGTAATCCTAGATCATGCTGCACATGAGTTGTCCTATTACAGACATGATAATGCGGACCAGCACAAGGGAAGCCACTGAGATTATTTACAAGCATAAGATTATTTGCATCATAAACATTGCAAATAGTGCCTCAGTCCATGGAATCGGGAGGGGTGTGTGTGTGTCTCTTGATAATGAATTCTCTGTAAATGTTACCCCCCTGTTCAGCAGATCTCACACCTATCCACTCTACAGACCTCTTTTAAGGAAAATCTGCCACGCTCATGGACTGCATCCTCACTACCCAGCTACCTGCTTTTCCAGGGCTTAGCTATTATTGTAAAGGAGCCTGGCAAAGAAATGTGTATGCATGGAGAGTTACCACAGATGCTTCATAATAGCTGATTAGTTCTCTGACCTTTTCACTGTGCAGATGAAATGGATTGTTCTAAGAAATACTCTAAGAACCAACATAGTTCACAGACTGGTCTGAAGTGAATACAAATGATCTAAATCAGGATGGGGGTTGGGGGAGCACAGAAACACTACCTTTCAGCACGTGGGTTTCCTATTTATTTGTTATCTATGAGCTAAATTATTTCAGTTCAAATATGGTGGGGAGATCTGCAAAAAAGAAAATCCTTTTTTGAAGTTAAAACAAATAAAAGAAAGTATTTTTTTCACTCAACGCACAATTAAGTTGTGCAATTTGTTGTCAGAAGATATGATCAAGACCAGTAGCATAGCTGGGTTTAAGAAATGGTTGGCCAAGTTTTTGGAGGATAGGTCCATTAGTAGCTATTAGCAGGTAGGTTTGGGCAATGTCACCTCTAGCTTTCGTGAGCTCTGAGTGAACAACAGGGAATGGCTCACCCCATTGTGACCTACTGGGTGCTTTTTCCAAGCGACTGTGATTGGCCACTATCAGAGACCGGTGCTGGGCTCAATGGACCAGTGGTCTGACCCAGTATGGCACTACTTATGTTCTTATGCTCTTATTAAAGGCCGCATTAACTGTGATCAACTATAAAGTAGAACTGAAACAAATGCAGTGAATACAATGGGCCTCATCCTAAACACTGTACACTGCACACACGCAACCCATGCCCATCCCCTGTATCAGGACTATGATGTGTGTAAACTGTGTGAGACTTTAGGACTACCCCCAAAATCGGACAAATCCATCCACTTTGATATGGGTCCAGTAAAGCAGATAATAACCACTATTCACTCCCACTTTGGAAAAAATAGTAGGGGAGTCATTGGAGTGCAAGTCTCATGGTCTTTGGTGTCTTTAAACTAATGCACAGAGCATGGGAAATAAACAGGATGAACTTGAACTCATAATACAGGAAGGTAAATATAAAAATAATAATAATAATAATAAAGTTTTATTGCATAGCAAATTGCCGTTGCAGACATAAACATATAAACATATGTATATATAGACAAACAAACAGACAGAAACAGAGAATAAGGTAGATCACACGGTATACCAAACCCTCTGAATAATAGACAAACAAACCATTAAGGGAAAGAAATAACTAGTATACACCTTGCTACCCTTAAGGGTCAGAGATCAGGGTCTAATAGTCAAAGAGTCTCCCTCCCGTCTTCCTTGACACCAATGGCTTCCCTCCCCTTTCTGTATCCCAAGGCCTTATAAAGGAATAGAGCAACATCCCTGGTCTTTGCCCCATCTTGCCCAGATAATAACGAAACCAGTGCCTGTTGGTCACTCAGGGACGGATCCAGGTGGGGCAGAATCCATTTGCACGCCAAATGGAAGGTAAATAGGATTTAATAGGCATTACTGAGATTTGGTGGGATGACTCCCATGATTGGAATGTAATAATTGAAGGATATAACCTGTTCAAAAAGAATAGATGCAACAGAAAAGGAGGGGGAGTAGCACTATATATCCGAAATGTATACACCTACACAGAAATCCATGAGAGAGTGAGCAAGGCAGTCCTGTTGAGAGTATCTGGGTGAAATAATTGAAACAAAAACAATTTCATTGTTGGAGTCTACTAAAGGCCACCAAACCAAGTAGAAGATGTGGATGAAGCCTTCCTAAAACAGACTGCAGATCTTTCATTATTGGAGTCTACTGAAGACTGCCAAACCAAGTAGAAGACATGGAGCCATTCTAAAACAGATTGCAGATCTTTCAAGGAGGCAGGAAGTCGTAGCAATGGGGGACCCTCAACTACCCCAGTAATTAGGACTCCTTTTACACTCTGCGGGCACGTGGTCTTTACAGTCCTCTAGTGCCTGCTCCAGGGCCAAGCAATTGACGAAGAGCTTGTTGGTCTTTTTTCGCTCGCATGGTGGGAATTTAGTCAATCCGGCTATAAAAGTCTTTTTGCACAAATGTATACCTCAGTTACTTTATGGTGCCCTTCTTTGGGCCGTAGATAAA
Organism: Sphenodon punctatus; assembly: GCA_003113815.1. NCBI lineage: Eukaryota > Metazoa > Chordata > Lepidosauria > Sphenodontia > Sphenodontidae > Sphenodon > Sphenodon punctatus. The sequence goes on from QEPC01011654.1 coordinate 1,898,099, forward strand.
ATCAAGGACCTGGAACGTATCCAGGCAGGTTTTTTGCATTCCTTACTGCTTGCCCCTCCCGGTGTAAGTACTCTGGCGCTGTATGCGGAATGTGGAGTTATTCCTCTTGATGAAAGGATTTGGCAGGGAGCATTGAATTACTGGCTAAAGCTTTTTTTTGGCTTGGTTGCCCCGCTTACTTGGTTGGTGATTTCCGATAGAACCCCTAATAGTTGGGTGCAGCGAGTGGTGAAGAAATGATATCACTTGGGGTTTTCTCCTGAGGCTCTTGCCCCATTGGGGTATAAAATTGCCAGGAATCTGGTTTTCCAGAGGTTGGTGGATATCGGCCGTCAGCAAAGAGGGGCTAAACTAAGCGATAGTACTGTCCATGGCCCCCAGAAATTTCTGCTGGTTGAGACCGGACATCCACGGGCATACCTTGACAGCTGTAGCAAGTTTGTGAGCACAGCAGAAGCGCATCTACAGAAGGGCTGACAGCAGTCAGTCTCCATCTCTCTTGGCCAGAGTAGGATTTGGAGCCACAGCCACTAGAGGCTTTCCTGCTGGCTTGACTTTTCCAGGCAAGTTTTGGTTTTTTCCCCCCCTTTTTTCTTCCCCCTTTTTTCCCCCAGTCATTCTTTTCCCTCTTTTCTTTTTTCTTTCTTTCTACCCCCTTTGTTTCTTTATTCATCATCTTTTCCTTTCATCCTTTTTCCTTTTCTTTCTCCTCCCTTCCTTCCTCCTCCCCATTTTTCCCCCCCCTTCAGCCTGTTATGGATTTTCCCCATTGGCATTGCAGGTTCCAAGATAGAGGAGGATTTTTTTCCTGGGAGAGAAATTTAGAATCTTAGCCAGTGGCATCAGTGTGTGATTTCAGACGTTACAGCCGGGCAGTTCACCACAGTCAATTCCCGGTGGGGGCGAACAAAACAACCACCCCCCGGGGCGAATAAAAGCCCCGAACAGACATGACAGGACCGGGACCACGGCCAGGAATCGGGCCAACAGATCACGGATTGGGGCAGCGAAACAGACGTGACGCCGATCTCCAGCCGTGGTCAAAACTCCCAGAAGCCACCGGGCAGGGGCGGGACACAGACATGGCCGCCTGAGGGCAAACGAAGCCAAAAGGCACAAAAGGCAATGCCCACACAAGGGAAACGGGAAGGGAGGGGGGAAGAGGGAGAAGAGGCTGACAGGTACCACACACAGCAGGCACACAGACAGCGGACCCACAGCGGAAC
>QEPC01011654.1:1903607-1921951 GCA_003113815.1 Sphenodon punctatus
CCCCCCGCCTCCCTCCCGTTCACCCAGGCGTGCCCCGGCCCCCACCCCTGGGGAGCCCCCCCTGTTCCCCTCCCGTTCGTTGCCCTTACCTGTTTCCTGGGTGCCTCCTCCGGCCCCATTCCGGCTGCTGTCCCCAGGGCGTCGCGTCCCGCCTGCTGCTGTGAGTGTTGTCCCTGGCCCGCCTGCATGGTCAGCATGGCCCCCGTCGCCCCCTCCTCCACCTGTGCTCCCTCCACCTCCACCGCTGCCCCTGCCTCCTCCGCTGCCTCCTCCTCCACCATCGCTCTCTCACCCGCCGCTCTCTTCCACCTCCCTCCTCGCTCCATCCCACCACGCTTGCCTGCTGTGGATTTCCCTTTAAATCTCCCTCTGGTGGATGTGTTGTTGCTGGTTGCCCAGCAGCGACGCTGCGTGCATTGTCCACGGCTGGGGCTCGTTTCCTTTGATTCCGCCCGGGGATTGGCGTCCAGACGTTACTTTTTGTTGTTTCCCGGTGGGGATCTCTTTGACCACGCTTCCCGGGATATTCCCCCGGGTAGCCTGAGAAGCGTGGTTGAAATTGACCGCATGTGGGTATTGAGCGTGATGAACATGTGGCGCACGCCAAACAGACATTCAGGGCTCTTTGGCCCCGCCGCGGGATTGAGCGTGGTTCACTGTGGTTGAGCGTGATCTCGTAATGTCTGAAAACACCCAGTATCTACTTCATACTTTGTTTGTACCTTTGTCTCGCTATACAGTATATGTATTTTTGATTGCACATTGTTCAGAAAGCTTCTCCAGCATTTTCCCATCATTCATTTTGGCTATTGAACTGGGGTCATTGTAATGGGGGCACACACATTTTTATGTATACATTGTGTGGGCTCAGGGATGTTTTATTTTCATATTATTGCATTATATTTCTAGCATATTTATTTTTTTAAAAAACATTTCGGTTGTTTAAATAATGTATGTTTTTGATTATTCCATAGTATACTCCTTTACCCTTGAGGAAGGGCTTTATAGTCTGAAATGCGTCGGGTTTTCCTAGGGTGTTTTAGAATTGTTTTGAATCAGTTATTATTGCGAGTTGCATTGTACGCGGAGCATTAGGCGATTTGATTTTTGCCATTTTATTGAGATATTATGTACATGCAACAATATTGTTTTGTTATTTTGCTATGCTGGTTATTTTTCAATATATACATTTGTTTCTAGTAGCTCCTTGTTTGCTACCAGACATTTAATGAAACCAATGTGGCTGCACAAGGAGCATTCTGATGAGCTGAGAATGAAAAAGGACATGTATAAGAAATGGAAGATGGGACAAGTCACAAAGGATGTATACAGACAAGTAGTCCAGACTTGTAGGGACGGTGTCAGGAAGGCAAAAGCACAGAATGAGCTGAGGCTAGCAACAAATGCTAAGAACAACAAAAAGGTTTGGTTTTTTTCAAATATGTTAGAAGTAAAAGGAAGAAAAAGGAAGCGATAGGTCCCCTACTCAGTGAATATGGCGAAACGTAATAGGTGACAAAGAGAAGGCTGAACTGCTCAACTCCTATTTTATTTATTTTCTTACATTTATGAGTCGCCCCATATGTCTACAGCATCCCGGGGCGACGTACAATTAAAATTTATAAAACCTTTACTTTCATAAAAACATCAACAATTAAAACATCCAGGGATAAAGAAAAATTAAAAATAAGGGCATGGAGAATAAAAACCCTAACCCACCCTCCCCAAAGGCCTGGTCGAACAGCCAGGTTTTACAAGCCCACCAAAATGTTAGGAGGCTTGGGGCCAGGCGAGCTTCCTCCGGGAGAGAATTCCAAAAATGCAGCCCGGCCACCAAGAATGTCCTCTCCATCGTGGCCCCCTGCTTAACACGAGGGGCCTCCAGGAAGGCACCCCCAGCAGACCGAAGGAGCCGCTCTGGGGCGCAGAGGGCGAGGTGGTCCCTGAGGTATGAGGGGCCAAGACCATGAAGGGCCTTATAGATCAATACCAATACCTTGAACCTGGCTCGGCACACTATTGACAACCAGTGCAGAGTCTGGAGCACAGGTGTTATATGCTCCCGATGACCCGTCCCCGTGAGGAGACGGGCCGCCGCATTCTGCACTAGCTGCAGCCTCCAAACCAGGAACAAGGGAAGCCCCACGTAGAGTGCATTGCAGTAGTCCAACCTCGAGGTGACGAAGGCATGGATGAGGGAGGCCATGTCCATCCTGGAGATGTACGGGTGTAGCCTCCGCACCAGATACCATTGGCGGAAGGCGGCCTTCACCACCACCTCCACCTGTTGATCCAGGCGGAGGTCCGAGTCCAACACCACCCCCAGACTCCAAACCTGCAGAGCTACAGGAGGGCAAACCCCCCCAATCAGGGGTGCCAACACCTCCCTCGCTCTCCCCACCACCATCACCTCCGTCTTATCAGAGTTGAGCTTCAGTCTGCTCTGCCACATCCACTCCGCCACGGCCTCCAAACACTGGGATAGCAATGAGACAGCAGGGTCTAGGTCAGCTGAAAAAAAAGAGTTACAGCTGAGTATCATCAGCATATTGGTGACAGCGCACCCCGAACCCTCTCACAACCTCCTCCAGGGGCTGCATCTACACATTAAATAGTAGTGGACACAGAATAGAACCCTGCGGAATGCCGCAGGACAAGGTGCGGGAGCAAGAAGTTTCTGCTCTCAACACCACCCACTGGCTTCTCCCTGAGAGGAATGAGTGGAGCCATTCAAGAACAGTCCCGTCCAGACCCCCCAGGTCACGCAGCTGCCTCAACAGCAGCCCATGGTCCACGGTGTCAAAAGCAGCTGAGAGATCTAGCAGGACAAGAAATGTAGAACATCCTGCATCCATATCGTGGCAGAGATCGTTGACCAAGACCACCAATGCTGTTTCAGTGCCATAGCCTGGATTGAACCCGGATTGAAAAGGGTCTAGGAAACCGATGCTGTCTAGATGCGCCTGGAGCTGGATCGCCACCGTCCGCTCAATAATCTTCCCTAAAAAGGTCGGTAGCTGGCGAGTGCATCCACATCCAATTATGGCTTTTTCAGCTTCCTTGAGGCTGGGCGAAACCTCCCCTGCTGCAGGGACGCGTTAACCACTCTTGCCAGCACCGTCCCCGGTGTCTCCCTGGAGGCTTTCACCAACCAGGACGGGCAAGGATCAAGTTCACAACTGGTGGCACGCACAGACCCCAGGACATCCACTGCATCGACTGGTGTCACTTCCTGAAACTCCCCCCACAAAGCTGGACCAGACGAGGCCTCCATCACCTCGCGCTCTCTGCCTACTGCCCCCAACCCAGCGTTGAAGTTGCTCTGAATCCGAGCGATCTTGTCCACGAAGTAGGTGACAAACTCCTCACAGCAGGCCTGGGAAAAGTCCTCGTTCAGGCAGAGGGAGGCCGGACTGACCAGCCCCCACACCACCCGAAACAGCTCTGCCGGGCGTGACTTCGCGGACGCTATGTGGGCAGCAAAGAACCCCTTCTTTGCTGCCCTCACAGCCTCAACGTTTTGCCTCCGTCTTCTCCCAAAAGGGAAATAGTGTCCAATCTTGAAGCAGCACTAGCATGAATGATGGGGAGAAAGGATTGCAGCTCAGGATATATAAAGTGTTGATCAGAGAAGACCTAGCTACTCTAAATGAGTTCATGTCTTTGGGGTCAGATGAATTACATCCTAGGGTACTGAAGGAACTTTTAATGTACTCTCAGAACCTCTATCATCTCTGAGAACTCTTGAACAACAAGTGAGGTGACAGAAAACTCGAGATGGGCAAATGTGGTCCCTGTCTTCAAAGAGGGAAAAAAGGAAGATCCAGGAAACTATAGACCGGTCAGCCTGACATCGATAGATGGAAAGATACTAGAACAAATTATAAAGCAGTCAATCTGTAAGAATCTAGAAAACAATACAGTGATTACTAGAAGCCATCATGGATTTGTCAAGAATAAGTCATGCCAGACTAATCTCATCTCTTTTTTTGATTGAGTTACTAGTTTAGTGCATCGTGGGGACGCTGTGGACGTAATATATCTTGATTTCAGTAAGGCATTTGACAAATTCTCCCATGGTATCTTTGTTGACAAGCTGGTAAAATGTGGACTAAATGATAATACTATTAAGTGGATTTACAGCTGGTTAAAAAACCATACTCAAAGAGTGCTCATCAATGGCTCCTCATCAATCTGGAGGGAGATGTGAAGTGGGGTGCTGCAGGGCTCTGTCCTGGGCCTGGTACTGTTCAACATTTTTCTTAATGACTTGGATGAAGGAGTAGAGGGAATGCCTATTAAATTGGCAGATGACACAAAACTAGGAGGGACAGCTAACACCTTAGAATTCAGAAATAAAATTCAAAATGATCTTGATAAGATGGAAAACTGGGTGGACGATAAATGTAATGTTCTGCATTTAGGGAAGAAAAAACAAATGTCCAAATACAGGATGGGGAATACCTGTCTTGGCAATAATACATGTGAAAAGGATCTGGATATTGTAGTTGATCACAAACTGAACATGAGTCAGCAGTGTGATGCAGCCGCAAAAAAAGGCTAATGAAGTTTTAGGCTGCATTAACAGAAGCAAAATGTCCAAGTCATGAGAAGTAATAGTTCCACTCTATTCTGCACTGGTCAGACCTCATCTGAAGTACTGTGTCCAGGTCTGGGTACCATACTTTAAGAAGAACATCAACAAATTGAAATGGGTTCAGAGAAGGATGACAAAGATGGTCAGGGGTCTGGAAATCAAATCCTATGAGGAAAGGTTGAAGGAGCTGGGTGTGTTTAGCCTAGAGAAGAGAAGACTAAGGGGAGACATGATAGCAGTCTTCCACTAACTGAAGGGCTGTCACAGAAAAAATGGAAAAGACTTGTTCTCTCTTGACTGTGAAGGCAAGACTAGAAATAATGGGCTCAAATTACAACATATTTTGGTTAAACATTAGGAAGAACTTCATAACAGTAAGAGCTATTCAACAGCAGAACAAATTACCTAGATATGTGGTGGACTCTCCTTCACTGGAGGTTTTCAAACAGAGGCTGGACAGTCATAGGTCAGAGATGCTGTAGCTGTGCATTTCCTGCATTGATCCGGGGGTTGGACTAGATGACCTCTGAGGTACCCTCCAACTCTGTGTTTCTATGATTTGTCCCATATTTGTTTCAATGTTTTTGTTTGTCATTTCATTTACTTTGGTATTTAAATTATTCAGGTCGGTCATTTGGGCATTTTGGTTACTACTGTGTATGCACAATAGTGCCCAAAGTAACTGAAATAACCATCCCATATAACTGAAATATCAAAGTAAATTAAATGAAAGATGTATATGTGTTTTGGGTCCAAATATTGTTCAGCTATTTGGAGAGATATCTGAATATGCAAATATTTGCAAATATCAGATCCGCTATTTGCTTCAGCTCTGTTTGAAAGCCATGAGAGACTTCTGCAGACAAGGACTGAATACAAGTTTAAGCTGTTATCAGTGAGTGTCCTTGCCTTGTAAAGGACAGGGTTTTTGGGTGCTATGATGTGCCAGCTGTTGACTTACTGTTACATATAGCAATATATGATGTTACTTGCAACAATATCCATCTTTCTAAATCAATAGCTTTATCCCTTTACATTACCTTGCCGTAGGAGATTAAAATGTCAGAATTGTATTATGAAAATTAAATCAATATGTAGCTTAAACAGCTTTTGCTGCTTGCCCACCTTTGGGTTTTCACGTGAGATTCAACTTCACATGAAAACAGCATTAATGGGAGATTGCAACAGGGCTGCATGCCGACGTTAATTTCTCCCATGGCTTGATCCATTATAAAAAATAACAGATCCGTGCTCTTATTAGCCCCACAGGGAACCCCTGGTGGTGGTGGTTGGGACACTAGGGGGTTCCCTGGTGGGGGGACCTGGGGACCTTACCCCAGTCCCCCCACTAGGGAACCCCCTAGGGAAGCAAGGTCCAGGCAAAGCCCCTTTGTGAGTGCTGCTAGTGTCAGGTGGGGAGAGAAGGGAGGGAAAATCCATGTCTCTAGAAGCGCTCGGCAGAGAGGCTTTGCCTGGGTACCACCTCTCTAGGGGGTTCCCTAGCAGGGGGAACTGGGGTACGCATCCCTAACCCCCACCAGGGAAGCTCCTAGGGAAGTGGCGCCCAGCCAAAGCCCCTTTGCCGAGTTCCTCTAGAGACATGAATCCGCATTCCGTCTTTTTCCGCTAGACACTAGCAGTGCTCGGCAAAGGGAACAAACACCTGCCAAAATTCAATGGATTTTAATTAACATTAAAGTTGCATGAACACATTCCAATTTAACATCAATTTCTACTCAGCCCTCTCAGCCGTGATTAAACGAACACTAGTTTCCCTGCCGAATGAGGAAGGCTGCTTGCCCACATTATTCAATCTAACGTGGCTTCTTCACTGGCGTGTAAAACCTTTCTCTCACCCAGTCCAGACTTGGTGCACTGGATTTACCACTAGCATTCAGAAAGGTGCTAGAAGGAACAACTCACCCGTCGGCTTGGCCACATGATGCTACATCTGCCAGCTAAGGGACTGGCTCTAGTTCAGTGGTTTGTAAGCAATGTGGCAGCGAGATCTGTTGCTAATCCTGCATAAAACTCATGCGTAATTCACAGCTCAAAACCAGCCTTTAGAACCTATAAACAGGATTCTTGATTTATCTTGGGAACTGTGTTGGCAAAACGGTCACTGATGACACTAAAGATTTGTATACTGTCTCCCAGAAGGTTGACTGTACTCGAGCCAGTTCTTCTGCTGGCCTGCTGTGTGGGTCTGTGGCCATCAGTGATGGCTGTCTAGGTGCACAAGGGGAATCTTGGACTAGTAAAATACACAGAAGTTTAATCTCAACTCTGACAAGAACTTTCTTTCTAGTATAGATAACATTACTTAACCTTCTCTATGTGTGCAATGCTGCTAACCTTGCAAAATGTGCGTGTTAATTTGTTAGCCTGTGATTAATTAAGTTTGTAAAGCTTGATGAAGCTTCCCAGCCAGTCACAGCAAACCCTGCAGTTGTGGGAACCCAGCAGACCCCAGGATTTCAGTTTCTTTGTCCTTTGACAAACTTGTTAATGTTGACAACTCTGTCACGTCTCCAAATGAAAAAGTGTCTTGGCTCCATTATACGTTCATCAGGAGGCTGATATTGGTTCCAAAATTCACCCACTGCTTTACATATGAATGATGTGGTTGACCCAAACTTGCTGTCCCTTAAATTTATCACAATGCATTTATAATAGATCACAATGAACAGCACTTACTTACATTTAGGGAAAGTGTTTTCCAGTCTCCTCCCCCTCCACCCCCCATCCCATTTTGCACCCGCCCCACCCCCCAGTATATCAAGTCTAGCTATAATCAAATATTTAACAAAACAAATGGATGTAATATGACAGATCGACAGATCATCAATTTATTGTTGCACATATAGGAATTGGTATTAATGAGGGAGGGCATAATGGAGATTATACTTCTGTGTAATGTATTCCTAAAACTCCTCAGAGTAAGATGCTCAAAACACACATCAGATAAAAGTGAGAGCAGAAGTTAAAGAAAATACACGGCCGTGGGGAATAATGAGAACAATACTAAGCAGGCAAGAAAAGTGAACAGCTGCTACCAAATGATGGAAAAAATAAAATAAAAGCTCAAACTGAAAATAATCCACTTTATCCAATTTGCAAATCAAATTGGATTGCATTGACGGACGTTTCCCTGCCTCCCTCAGTACATGGAAAGTGGCCTTAATGTTGATAAGTCCCTCTGCAGAAAAAAGTCTAGTGAAACTGTATTTGTCACGATGGTCACAAATGTAACAGACAAAATAGTTCAGATGTTTGCATACTCTTATCAAGAGAAGTTGGTCCGATCAAAGATATCACCTGAACTCCTTTATTTCCATCTCTGAAAACAAGAAAAATGTGCTTATAATTGGGGATTCCTGAGTTCTCTTAGCAGATAGGCCACTAATTCACTGAGTGTTTTTACACACGTTTCTCCTGCATATTTGCTGTTACATCCTGAACTTTCTGTGTGTCTCCTGGTAAATTGCTTTGCTCCAGGCAGCTGTGGTCATTTAGTTTCCATGGCAGCCCCTCACGTCTACAGCTGCAGCTACTTTAGGCTGCCTCAGGGCAGTGTTTGTGAGAAGAATGCATCCAGGAACTGCCTCAGGGCAGTGTATGTGTGAAAAATGCATCCAGAACTTAGGGCGGATTCAGACGTGTCTTTAAATCGCACTATGCCGCCGAGGCTTCTGTGCGATTTAAAGACACGTCTGAATCCCCTCTTACTTGTGGACTTGTAAACCTAGAAGATTGAAAAAAACGGAACTTTAAGGTGTGTATAAAAATGCCCACTGTGTGATCTTGAGCAAGTTATAGTACTTAGGCTAAAATGAAGTTGCATGAATAAGGTAGTATTACCTTTGCTGTATGATCTGATCCAAGTTATGAATATCTTGCACTCATGTAGCACCACTTATCCCAGGAACTTTAAACCTGCACATCAGTAAAAACCTTCACTTTTAATTTGCATATGGGTATGATACACCCCAATTAAATCACAGTTGAAAAATATAAATGATTGATTTGAAAATGACTCCAGTTTAACATAAAAAAATAAATTTTATTGTGTTTGGTGCAGAAATATACTGCCAACACAAAAGCCTATGGGTTTACTAGAGACCCCCACTGTTAACAGTAAAATCCCACCAGTAATGGTACTCATTTGAATTGACACACACACAAACACACCCATTTTTGGAATATAAGATGCACAGATACTGCAAAAGTAACATTTTCAACTAAGTATTGAACTTTACAAAGGAATAAATTAGACACGGATGGATTTCCTTGGGTCAGGAACAGCATATTTGTATGCAAATGAGATAACATCTTGGTGATAACAAGTGTGAACATCCAATATTCTCCCCATTCACAAACAAACAAAGATAAAGTGGGTGATAACTCACCGTGCAGACAGCTTTGTCTGCATTTCATGAGCCTGAGCAATCGGGAGCTATTAGGAGCTCATCTGCATTTCAATAACCAGCTGCCATAGTAACTAATGGAGGGGTTGAAATGACCCCTTCTGTCTAATGGGTTAATTTTTTCAGCACAACCTTGCAAGTAAAAAAACACCATTGAAGCTTCACACTATGGAAGGGTTAATTGCAAAGAATCTAAAGATAAAACAAAGTTGTACATTGGTAGCTGAAGTTTTCCACTTGGGGTGTAATTGACCCCTCAGTACACTTGTATTGAAATGTTTCTGTACACACAGAAAATAGCATATTATGAAAAAAGACAAGATTCTACATTGTGTTTGGGGCAAAATTGACCCCACAACCCTGGGAATATAGTGTTTTCATTTGCCCATTCATTCCAGGGGTGTGTGTGTGGGGGGTCAATTGTACCCCATTCATGTTCTAGTATTCACCAAAAATTAAAAATAACTACACAACTGGGAGGGGAAGACATGAACCAGTGGAACACAGCAGACCCCATTATCCTTGAGGAATACGTGGAATATGAATTGGTACAGGTTTGCTAACATAGTTTTATTAATTTTTTTGTACAATTTCCAGGGCACTGTGCACCCCACAGGCATTTTATTAAAGGCTCATTGAAGTGGTTTAAAGGTAAAAAATATCTGCACCAAAGTGAAATGTCAATTTTTGTTGTTGCTGTTGTTGTTGTTTTGTTTTAAAATACAGTTTAGGCCTCCCTGGTGTTTACATACAAGATCTTGAATGTGAAAGCACTTAGGCACGTGAATAACCTAATGCATACTGTTATTATTATTATTATTATTAACAAACATTTATGTAGCGCCAGCAGTGTACCTGGCACTTTACAAAGTAATAAAATAGACACGGTCCCTGCCCCTAGGGCTTACAATCTGAGAGACAGGAGCTGGGGGAGAGACTTAGGAAGGGGAACAGAGGGAGAGACAAGGGGTCTAACATTCATGAAGATGCGAGGTCTCAAGTGCACGTACTTGGCTTGGTTACGATGAGAATGACAGCAGGCAGGTCCATGTTGCAAGGATAAGGGTAAACCGATCGTAGGTATAGGAATAGTGGCTCAGCAGGATAAAGAGTCAGACAGAGCAGAGCGAAAGAGGTGAGTTTTAAGGAGAGATTTGAAGGTATGAAGGGAGGGGGCAAGGCGGATGTGGACAGGGAGGGAGTTCCAGGCATGGGGGGCAGCAAGTGAGAAGGGACGAAGGCGCTTAGGGGAGCAGGGAAGGCGTGGAAGGGTGAGAGAAGGGACAGAGGAGGAGCGAAGTGCACGGGCTGGAGTATGGAGGGCGATAAGTGCAGAGAGGTAGGGGGGAGCAAGGTTGTGAAGAGCTTTATAGGTGAAGACTAGGAGCTTGTGCAGGATTTGTTCAGGAAGGGGAAGCCAGTGAAGCGAAGAGAGGAGGGGCTGCACATGGTCGAAGCGACTGGCGAGGTAGATGACCCTGGCAGCAGAGTTTTGGACAGAGATGAGGGGAGAAAGGTGAGACTGGGGAAGGCCAGAAAGAAGGAGGCTACAGTAATCGAGGCGAGAGATGACCAGAGCATGAACAAGAGTTTTGGCAGACAAGACAGAGAGAAAAGGGCGAATCTTAGTCCAGGGATGGGGAATCTCTGGCCTGTGGGACAAATATGAACCTTGCCCTTTAATTCTGGGCCACCATGGCTGCTACTGATGTGTCTGCTGTCAGAGATGTGCTGAGCTGACTCAGGGTGCTGGCCACGAGAGTGGAGAGAGTTCTCTGTGGCTTCCTGTCAATTTGTCAGCTCCATCCCCAGCTTCTCCCCAGCCAAGCAGAAGCTGGAGCTTGTGTAGCAGGCAGATGGAGGGTACTGCTGCTGCTCCTTGGAACAACTCATTGTTGGGGAGCAGCATACAGCATCCACACGCTGGGGGTGAGGGGGGGCAGGGGGATCACCCGCTAGTGAGTTTTAAATTGCCAGTATGACCCCCAGGCAATAAAGGTCCCCCACTGTTGATTTCATCTAACACTTTCTGTGCAACAGGATCTGGAGTAAAGCACAATAACAATATTATTATTTCCCCACTGTTCTTTTGCCCGTCTAAATTCATTACTTTGACATCGCCTCTGCATTGCTCATCAGTTTCTGCCTAGGTGCTGCTTACACTTCATAACACCACCTTCACTCATTTTATACATCAGAGTCCTGCATTCTGTGCAGCTTTGCTGTTTTTCATCCTCTGTTTTATGATGAATCAAGCAGGCCAAAAATAAAAAATAAGACAAAGCTACTTTGAATCTCACAAATTGTCTGCGGTGTAAAATTCAGTTGGACCTGCTCATGGGTCTCCCCCGAAAGAAAAGAGGCAGAGGTTTTCTGTTGAGAACCTGAGTTTGAGCATGTAGTACGTAAGTGCATGGCACACTTAAGTGCCCTAACGAAGGCCAAGATAAGTATGATGGGAACCTATAGCTACTGTAGTTTTTGGAGGTCCCTGTTTGCATATATAGATCTGTCCACAGCAGAACCAGCCCCATTCAGAATCCTCATTGTCTCAGTAGCAGCAGCTCTTTCATAGAGAAAGGATGGAGCTGTATATATTTCCGCCCCCAGTATGATTCCTAAAGGCCCTGAATTAATCATCATTCCAAATAGAAGATGAGGCAACAACCAGATATCTCCAGATCCTACGATCCTGGGTCATTATTTAGGCCTAACAACATGTAATGCCCAATTGGGCAAAGTCTTTATCCACTGGATCATCATGCCATCTGAGATGTGGGCATAGGGCTGAACTGGAAATTCCACACAATTTCAGAGCATTTCATCCAGTTGGAATGAAAGATCATTCGTTCTGATCAGACTGGACAAAATATTACAGGCCATTTCTGTGTGCGCAAATGGTCATTTTTTTAAAAAGTTAAATTTCAGTCAGAATTCTGATAGGAAACGTTTCCGATTGGAATTTTGGTCGGAAAAAGGGCAACGTACGTTTTTGCAGAAATGTCTATGAAAAAGGAACCATTTTTTCGACCAGTCCCTATGAGAGCATCCTGATTTTGTTTTCCCAGGTGATCATCATAGGCTCAACTACTAGCTTGGATGGCTCCATTCTATTTGGATATCCAAGCTAGGTGGGCCTTCTCGTCCTGATGATGGATCCGATGGCTACTGTATTTGTTGTCAAATGGTGTTCTGGGTCACCTTATTCTGCCACTTAACATTAAGTATCTTTCTTTGACATTTATTGTCAGAACCATCTATGCGCTCTTGAGAGTCCGTTAATCTAGGCCTGTCCCTAATATTAATTTATGCATATTCCCTCAGTCTCTGCTACGAGCAAACTGTACACTGAGGTGTACAAAGAGGCACCGTTTTTAATACAAGCTCATATTTATGCTATATTTGCCATATACATTTGTTGCTCTCATAAAATACGATATGTAGGAAATGTTGGACCCATTAAAGCCACTGACTTGGGTGGAGTCAGAGTGTCACCTTACGTCTCCAGGATTTCTGGAGCAGCACCAGCTCAGCTGTGTTGCTGCTGCTGCTTGGCTCAGCCTGAAATGCTGTTGCCAGTAGACCTCCACTTGTCCCAGCATAACCACTCCAATATAGAAGGCTTGCTGGTAGCACCAAGAAGCTAGGTGAAGCAGCTGATCTGTCCTCACTTTCTGTCCTTTTTGCCTTGTGGCTTGACTCCCTTGAGCCTTCTTTGCCTTGCTCCAAGCCTTGTGTCCTGCACCCTGCCTTCTGACACCTATCCTAGGGGGTCGGCCTACATCCTGGACGCCCTCATCTCCTGTCCCTTACACACAGTGCTTTTCAAGCTGAAGCATTTTTTGTAAAAGAATGGATGTGTTATTGTCTTATCGAGAAACCAGACAGTTTGCAAAATGACTAAAAGTTTCAGACATTTCACGAAATGACTAAAAACAGTAGGTAAGCAATACATGAAATGTCTACTCCTGATTTTTTGGGATTATTAACTGAAACAGACAACATGTGAACCTCTTTTTCCTTCATATTTATTTCTAAAATTGTTCAGTAGCGCACATCACTTCACACTTATTTTTACAGTTGAGATTACGGTGACATCTGCTATTGCACTTCAATTTCAGATGCAACATAGACATCTGTGTTTCTTTGGTTCATTCCAGCTACACTTTACAGAGCTCTGGCTTCCACCGCTAGAGTACTGGATAACAGTGGTATATAGCAACAAAGCTTATCCTTATTAAGATCCTAATCACTAAGAAATTGTTGGAGACACAAATCAAACTGATTTCTAAAGTATTTCTTATGAACGTTTCTGCTTCTTACAGCAATAGTCCCCAGCTCATTCTCATCTGTATGATAAAGCCTGCTATTTTGAATGGGTCTCCCCTGCCTCAGGCAGGGAAAGGGGGATGGCCACATTGGGTGCTTTTAGATGGACAGCACCCACAACTCAGCTCTGTCTCACACCTGGGTGGCCCGTCCATCTAAAGGCAGGATGATGCCAGATGTGCAGGCGGAGCAGAGGTTGGCGGATGGCCACTGCAGCTCTGTTCTTGGCTAGGGGTTGCCCCAGGCAACACCATAGAGCTGCGTGTGACAGCCTAGAGTGTCAGGTGCTTCACCCAGAGCTCTATGGTGTGTGTGTGGGGGGTGGGGGCGCCACATGGGTGGACCATGGGGCCACAGCAGCTTCTGGGTCCGTGTAAACCTGGCGCAGGTGGATTTGCATGCAGGAGACATGGGACTGGCCACTCCCAGTGGAAGGACTACATGGGGTGGAAGGACTACATGACTCTGGTCAATGCAGATGAACAAGTCAGGGATTCCAGATGAATCTATACAGACAGAGACTCTTTAACAAATGGGTTTGGCCTTATTTTAAAATGTAGTGGCAGTGGTTATTCTGGAGCTGAATGAGGCACAAGGACAGAAGTGTCTCCTCAGCTCAGGCTGGTGCATGGGAAACTAAAGCATCTTCAAAAGGCAGGAGACAGTGGAACGCAACAACAGGGATATTAAATGAAACACTCTGTGGGTGATCCTCTTTGACAGAAGAGAGGTTGAGGTAAGTCCACATTTGGGATCAGTACACACCAGAGCTGCATTTGAGTTTATAGTTTTAATACGTTTTTAAGTTTTATTATTATTTATTATTATTAACAAACATTTATATAGCGCCAGCAGTGTACCTGGCACTTTACAAAGTAATAAAATAGACGCGGTCCCTGCCCCTAGGGCTTACAATCTGAGAGACAGGAGCTGGGGGAGAGACTTAGGAAGGGGAACAGAGGGAGAGACAAGGGGTCTAACATTCATGAAGATGCGAGGTCTCAAGTGCACGTACTTGGCTTGGTTACGATGAGAATGACAGCAGGCAGGTCCATGTTGCAAGGATAAGGGTAAAAGTTTTATAATTGTTTTAAATGTATTTAAATATGTTGTAGGCTGCCCCAAGCTGCCATTGTGAGCAGGAGGGAGCAGGCTATGAGGACATTGAAATAAATAAATAAATAAATAAATAAATAAATTAAAAATAAATAAATAAATATGGCATATGATTCATTCTAAAATGATGGCAGCATTCTTAATGAACTGGATAATGCAAATTTCCATGGCGCAGTCCCGTGAGTTATCATCTCCTATCCATTCTAAAATTATACCCTCAATATACTCAATCAGTAGGCACATTCCACTGATTCGTGACTGAAAATGTCTTGGTTTTCCATGCACCAGGCTGAGCTGAGGTCATGCTAACTTGAGTTTTCAGATAACCTGAGCTGTGAATCCAGGTCCATTGTTGATATGCAGCACAGTGAGGCACTGAAGCGGGGGAAAATGTCAACCAGATGAAAGGTCACTTCTGTTCTCTTTAAGGGACTGGAGAACATAAAATTTAGTGAAGTGATTCTGATACACGATTATCCACTTGAAGTTGCCTCCAGGGACTGCAACTGCATATTGATGGTGTCAACTTGCCTTCATCAACATGATGAATATTCACTGGTTAGGAAGGGTCTGATGACCCTTTGGTCATAGGTGGGGGGGTTTCTCTTTCTAGTTATCTATACAGAAGGATTTGAAAAGCTCAGTTTCCCTTGTGATGATTGCATCTTTAGAGATTAGTGTTTCATGACATGATCACAACCGCCATGAACTGTAGTGGTGTGTGCTTTCTTAATGGCACTGTATGTGTACTCTTTGCTCACATAGGGTATTTTCAGACGTTACGAGATCACGCTCAACCACAGTCAATACCCTGTGGTGGGGAATGGTCCCGTAACGTCTGTTGGGGAACCGGAAGTTCCCCCCCACATGTATGCCATGCTTAATCCCCGCCGGGAATCACATTCATCACGTGATCGGCTGAATCTGCAGGGCCGGCGCCGATCGCGTGGTGAAGGAGATTCCCAGCGGGGATGAAGGGGCCCGGCACGTCTGGATGGCGATCATGGCCCGGAATCACCGCTGGGATTCCAGCCCGTGGTCATTTCAGGCGGGCGCTGTGGCCGCATTGGCCACAGCGCCCGCCTGTCTGCCCAGAGGGCGGGCGGTAAGGGAGCGTGGAGGGGGCGGAGCCGTGCGGCTGCACATTGCGCTGTGCGACCCCACCCTCTCCCCAATTCCCCGCCGGGATCCCCCGGCACGTCTGTTGGCCGTGCCGGAGTGATCCCGGTGGGGAATCTGAGGGTTGTTTCCGTGACGGGGCGAAGCTGCCCATCACGTCTGAAAACACCCATAGTTCAGAGGAGATCCTGCGTCAATATGTTGCTTCTTGATCAGATTCTCAGTGTCACCACACTGTTGACTTTCATACCTCTAGTGAGGGAAAAATTAAACTAGTAATCTTGTAGTGTTCCAATAATTAATTGCTGAAGTGGGGAAAGGTAGAATGATCTGCATTTCTAACTTCATAGTATTCTGGTTTCTACCTGGGATTTTAGATCCCAGAAATTGTTGTACAGTTTTCCTCATTTGGTATTACATACTTTAGGCTCTTCTCATAATTTTAGTAAACGTCCTCTCTGAACTTCCTTTCAAAACCCAGAGCTATGTTCAGGAGTGATTAAATAGCAAGTGAAGAAAATGTATCTAATAACCAAAACAAGCCAGGAGTTTATATAACTCCAGCCATCAAGCAAATCAGAGGTCAAAAACAGACAGGAGCCTGCCTGGGGTGGGGCTGGAGTGGAAACAGCGACAACCGCTCTCCAGGTTGATGGGCAGCACTGAACAATCGTGTACCGAGTCGCAAGAGAACGTTCACGGGGAAAACAGACGTGACGCGGTTTGGGAGAGCCGTTGCACCGCCCACACAACCCATGTAGCGATGCGGCTGCAACAGACATGTGGGTAGCTGACCCTGCCCCCGCCCCACTCACCACGCCCCCCCCATGACAGATAGCCATGGCACCTGGCCATGGCAGCCCCTGCCCCATGGTGGGGATGTTGGGGCTGAACCGATGCGTTGGTCTGCGTGGGGCCTGGAATGAGCACCCAGGATCTTCCAGGGGACACATTCTGAGGCAGCCACCTACCTGGCCCGGAGCAGTCCTGGACCAATTTCTGGTGGCCAGCAAACAGATGTGTGTTTCCTGGCCCCCACTCACCCCACACGGGACATAGCGGGCCCACGTTACATCTGTTTTCACCCTGAATGTTCTCTTGTGACTAGTCCAATCTGTCATTTGCTGGTCTTGGATCCCTTCTGTCATTGGCCAGTCCTGAGCTACACAGGGTTTGGAAACCTAGGATTCCATAGGCCCGACTTGGTGGTACCTGCCACAGTAGGTAAGGTAGAGGAAATTGGGTCCCTGTTTACATGACATTGGCTACTGTGGTGCACAAATCCCCTTCTCGTCCTTGCTAGGGAGGGTAAAAGTTCAGTTAGGATCAGGCCCCTCACCACTGTGATCTTTATTTATTTATTTAATATATTTATACCCCGCCTACAAACAGCTCAGTTTCATCCCTTTCTCCACTATCTTGTCCATTGTGTTCACCGGGACTCCCTTCCTTTCATGGATGTGTATGTACTTTCTTATTTCCACAGGGTAGGTAGTGTGGTTTAATTGGACTAGGAGGTGGGGTGGGGACCCCAGATCAAGTCTCACCTTAGCCAGAGTGAGTGACCTTGGGCCAATCACAATATTCTCTCAGTCTAACCTGCCTCACAGGGCTGTTGTGAGGATTACAGGTTGTGTTTGTTAGTTATATGCAAAGCTCTCTGCGTGCCATGGCGGGGTGTGTGTGCGCTATATAAAAATAAAGATTATTATTATTATTAATTAACATACTGGAGGTCATGATTCCTCAGCTCTGTCATGGGACTGGCTGTGGGGATGGAAGTCACTCAAGCTTTCTGGTGCCTCCCTGTGATTATGTAAAATGGGTACAGTAACACTTCACAGAGCATTTTGAATGTCAGTTAAACTTTGAATAAGCTTTGATATCTTAAGAAAAGTTCCATGTTAATCAGTGAGATAGAGACAAAGTAATGCAGATAATCTGGTCCAACTTCTTTAGGTGAGAATATGTAAACTTTTGGGCTGCACAGGGCACTTCCTCAGTTATGCAAAAAGTCAGAACTAAAAACTGAATAAACGCAAGACTGAAACACACAGCTATGCCTATTAGGGAAATGTTTATGAAAGACTTTAGAAAAGGTGTACAAGATGAAGCAGATTTGTTAACTAATTTTGCAAAGACAGTGGTGCCAAGGCAAATGATTTGTCTAAAGGAACTGTGACTTGACATGAGTTTGCTTTTCATGAATCCTTCCTCCTCTCCTGTATTCATATTTGCTTACAACAAAGACTGATGTTTCTAAGGCAGAAATAGCCGTACATCACCTGGGCTGGATAGAAGAACAGAGAAGTGAAGTGTGACATGCAGCATATACTTAGAAACAGCAGTCGTCATTAGCAAGGACTGGGGAAACACTGTATATCCTGGTGTGTCTTTCAAATAACAGACTCAAGAGGCTGCATGGGAATGAACAATTTGCAAGTCTTGCCTCAAAAATGGAAGATACAGGTGAAGGACCCGGTTGACTTCTGTGTTTACACATATACAATGCCATTGGGAATCAGAGTCAGTTAGATGAGGAGAGCTCTTGGGAAAGTATCAAATGAAAAAGTCAAATTTGCATAGCTTCAATCATTGGGTGAAAACAGACATGACGCTAACCACCCTTGAACCACCCTTGGTGGTTATTTATGCATGTTGCAGGGCTGTATTGGTGCCCTATGCAGCCCTGCAACATGCATAAATAACCACCAAGGGTGGTTCAAGGGTGGTTAGCGTCATGTCTGTTTTCACCC
>QEPC01011654.1:1934803-1967724 GCA_003113815.1 Sphenodon punctatus
CCCAGCAGGCCCCCAGGCCAGCCCTCCAGCAGCCCCCAGCCCCAGCAGGCCCCCAGGCCAGGCTCCCAGCAGCCCCCAGTCCCAGCAGGCCCCCAGCCCCAGCAGGCCCCAAGGCCAGGCCCCCAGCCCAGGCCCCAGCCCCAGCAGGCCGCCAGGCCCTCCAGCCTAAAAGAGACCAACCTGCTGCCCCAGGGCTGAAGCTCTGTTCTCCCCTGTCTTGAGGAGCTCGAGACCACATCACGTGATCTATTATTGGCCTATAGTGAGTGTGCACAACCCAGTTGAGTTGAGAGAATGTTGGGAGCCATCTCGAAGAACCTTCTCTACAAAGTAGCAGCCTTCTGATCAGCATGTGGGGAGGGGAGGAGGAGCTGTGTTTGTAAACACAGCCTTATCTCCCAGCCCAATCGAGTGTCCCCACTGCTGCAGCAGCTGCTGCTGTGCTCTTAGGAGGGAGAGGCAGGTGAGACCTCCCCCCACCTGGCCTGACACAGGTGTGGACCAACAATTGTTTTTTAAAAAGAAAATAATTTTTTTTAAAAAGACAGTGGGACCGGCCCTCCAGTCTAGCCCAGCCCAGCCCACCGGGAATCATCCCGGTGGGTTCAATGGCCAATCCGCCCCTGGCTGCTGCAGTAGTTTTTTCTGATGGAAAAAGCTCTTCCACAATGAGCAGCATGCGTGACAGAGACATTTATTCCGCTTCTTTCATTCTGCTAATTCTGCCATTCCACTACTTCCACCGACTGCAAAAATAGCAGAACAATTTTTGTTCCGACAGTTTCAATCTTCCGCAATTTCCGCAGTTTGTGAATTAGTGGAATACCGATGGAATTTGTGGAATGCCTGCGGAAAAGCTACAGAAAGTCACGGGCAATTCCAAAATGGTGGGATGAAATAGCGGAGTGGAAAAAGCACTTCCCAACCCTGTAACAGAATACCCAATAGTCCTGAGTCCCAGCTCCTTGTGTAGTAGCAACTACTACCCACTCCTCTCTGGAACAGTATGTCCTTGAAAGTCTCTGAAGATACCTTCAGCAGCAGTAAAGTGTACAATGCAAGTGTCAGAAAATGCCTTCTTCACTACCACTCCTCCATGCTGAGGACAGGTGTGGGAGCCTTAACCTACAATTTCCATGCTTTTTGGAGCATGACTGAATTTGTACTCGCCTTAACTTCTATCTTAAACCAACAGGTTTTTTATGTTCTAATTTTGCTGGCTTGTGATGTGTAATGCAATGTCAAAATTCCTTCTGCTACTGCAGTACAGTAATAAACACAGTCACCATTATGCAGCAAAACAATGCTGTCTGTAGTTACTGACACTCAGTCCTCTTATTCTCTTGCTGTGAAGAGTCTAGATAAGAGTCTCGGTCTAAAAACCAAGGTGTGAGTGCTGCTCCTTTGATAATTACTAAGCCCCCCCAGCAGGTCAAGTGGCTTTTCAGGGAGGGTGTAGGAGGTTTCCAAAAACACCTTATAGTTAAACTTTTTCCACAGTTGATCAGCTTGATGCCTGATCTCTTATAAGTCAAGTCCTCCTTGAAACCCCATCCATCTCAGGAACATCAAAGTGGGAAAAAGAGACAACCTCCAGTGGGTTACCCGACAGAAGAAATAACAAAGCAGATTTCTTAATGGTCAGCAGAGAGTGAGTGTGCACATGTTATAGCCCAGACAGAATCTGACAACTGGAAAGGACCTTGAGAGTCATTCAGCATATCCCTGAACCAGTACAGGATTCACCATAACCAAACCACCTGCAGAGAAAAATCTATGTAGGATGAAACAGAGCCTATAAATAATCTCCCACAAGTAAAGACCAAGATTAACCAGACCATCACCCACGCCAATGCCTGTAATAATAGTGAACAATTTTAGAATAATAAATTTAACTTCATAATCATTACAACAATTTGTGCATCATCCATAACTTTTGGCCTTAAATGGCATGCATATTCCTAAACAGGACAGAGGGGTTATGCCAGTGTCTGAGTCCAAAAAAAGTTTCCTATACATGATACATACCAAGTTTATACAGTCACAACAAGATTAGTGGAGCTAACTTATTTGTTAGCTTTGCAGCTAAATTACCTTGACTCCTCAAATCTAAAATTTGGAAATACTCAGGGAAGTAGAGAAGCCCTGCATCTATAGCAGTTAGCATTCCTTCCAGATACCTGCTTGTCTGCATAAGAGTTAAATAATAGTTAAACGTAGGCCAGATATCATAGAACAGCAAACTCTTCCTTCAGTTTAATTTTTCCACTCAAGAGTGTCTCTAAGAAGGTGGAGTCCTGCCACTTGAAGGAGCCAGTTATAGAAAGAAGATACTAAGTGATTTTACAAAGCTGTTGAAACTCAGAGTGCAAACCTTTTGACAGGACATACTAAAACACTTTCTGATGTATGAGCTTATTCATGTAGGCTATACTCCATAGCTGGACAGCACCAGATCATTCAAAACAAAAGCAATGGAGGGGGTTGTATTGGAGTTATCCCACACAATGCCACAGATTAATGAGGGGTAGCGTCTCTATCCGAGGGCTGCATGTCAAAGAAATGCAACCTAGTCACACTCCTCTTCCCAGGATCTCCTAGATCTCGCATTAGAGCAGCTTTTTGTTGCGCTATCAATCATTTCTGTAGCACTTTCAGTGTTCAAAGTACTGAGTGTTCAACTCAGGTAGGAGGTGAACTCAGGTAGGCGGGTAGGAGTTCTGCTCAGTGTTCAATGGGCATCTCCCATTCAGATGTCATGGAATTTAAAGTGAAATTAGAAATCTTTTATTTATTTCTAGAGATCTTTGTACTATTACCAGTGAGTTAAGAAAATAAATTGCTAGTGCCTTTGTGTTTGAAATTGTTCCACATTGAGATTTGTTCCTAGTTTTGTTTAAATGATAGGTATAATATTAGCAATTCACCTTCTAAAAAAGCACCAGACACAATGAATAGAAATAAGAATGAAGTCTCAAACCATATAGGGAAAATTTAACTCTGCCTGAACTAAATGATCAATTGAATTTGACTAACGAAGGAGTCCGGTGCTCCAGGACTAATGAAGGAATGCTGTGAAGGAGTGCATGTTCCTGTGCTCCAGGAACAATCCACATAGGGTGTGCATGTTGTTTTGGTTATTACAATAACGATAACTAAAATTGTCATTTTAATTTTCGTTATTGCGATAACAAAAATGACAACCAATAATAACGATAATGAAAATGACAATGTTGTTATCGTTGTCATTATTAGTGCTGTGGCAGTTGGGTTTTGAATGGAAAATGTGGAGAGGGGAGGAGGGAGCAGACATCTTAGAGCCCTAAACAGGGTTGGACTCTTGAACTGTGCCTGTGTTGGGAGGGGTGAGTAGCTCAGCAGTATCTGATGGAACCTCTAAAATTGTAAAACTTGGATATATTATTTACCAATATGTCAAAAGGCTTCTGTACTCATAACACAGGATTCACAGAGAGACTACAGAGTCAAACCAAACTCTAAATTGATAGAATAAAAGCATCTTTTCACAATTCAGTTAACCCATTCTTGAATACCACATGACCCTAAAATTAGGGGGGAAACCTGGCTCATGCAGGGAGGTTGCTGAGGGGCTCTGGGATCTCAAGCACGGGGATGGGGTTGGTTGGAGGGAATGGAGGGGAGGACTTTTCTAAGGGGGGCTGGGGATTCAGTTGGGGGGAGGGGTTTGGAGGCTGAGGGGAGGGGTTTGCTGAGGGGGGCTGTGTGCCCCCTTGGTCGCACATCCCCCCACCCTGTTGTCTTTGGAGTTTGGCGGGGGGGGTTGGGATGGATTTGCTGCAAGGGGCTTGGACACACGCACAGTCTCTCTCACACACACCCAACACACACACACTCACTGTCTCTCTTTCAAACGCCCCCAACACACACATACACACCCACTCTCTCATACACACACCAAGCACACACTCACTCTCACACCCCAACACATTCACACATGCACTTTCTCTCTCTCTCTCTCACGCACACACAGCACGCACACACTCTCACACACCCCAACACACACACTCACACACACACACACACTCTCTCACACACACCCAACACACACTCACTCTCACATACCCCCCTCACTCACTCACTGACTCACGAGCAGATGAAGCTGCCGACCAGGACCAACCTGCCGGTGCTGCTCCTGCTCACGTAGCCGCTGCTTCTGCTCATGTAGCCATTGCTCCTGCTCCTTTTACTGCTGGCACCACTGTCCCTCACTACCTGGGACTCACAACTGCTGCTGCTTCTGCAGATCCTGTTCCTGCCAGGGTGCCGCCACCTCCAGCACAAGCTCAGCTCCACCGCTGCTGCTGCGGAGTTTAAAAAGCCCATGGCACCATGCACATGTGTACAGAGACCGGNCGGAGTTTAAAAAGCCCATGGCACCATGCACATGTGTACAGAGACCGACATGTCCCAGTCTTGCATGCGGGGGGGGGGGGCAGTGACTTTGTGGCAGGCACACAGGAGGGTGGAGCAACCAGCCTGGTGCTGTCCCCAGCCCGGCAAAGGCTGGCAGTGGGGGTGAGGTTTTGAGTTGCAGTGTCCCCAACATAGCCATGGGCATGGGGACTTATTAAGCAGGCAAGCAGGGTTACTAAGCAGGATCCCCCCCATGCACGTGTATACGCATGCTGCGGGAATGGCCCTTTCAAAAAAGTGGTGGTGGCCCCAGCAGCTGTAGGGATGATACATCCAGTCCGGCAGGCGGGTGATCGGTGGGGGAGGGGGCAGTGTAAGTCCCACCCCCCACTCTCCCATCCAGGCCACTGCCATGGGGGAAGGTTTGTAAAAACCCTTTTAGTGCCCTACCCTCTGCCATTGTCGGGGAGGGTTGCTGTAGCTCCCCAGCATGGCTTTCCCCTGCTAGCCACCAGCCAGTGCATCATGGAACGCTCATCTTAACTTTCCTGCTATAATGCAAAACAGCATTTTAACCTCCCCCCTCCCCACTCAATCCCTGGCTTGCATTCCTTCAATTTGGGTGAAAAAACCCCAGATCCTAGCCTAAACATCAATTAATTTTTCTGTGTTTAAAACAGAGTCATCCAGAAATCCAACACTCAGCACTAATTCCAGTTGCCACCCAGAAGTAAATCGCTGAAAACACACAATGCAAGTTAATGGGAGCCCTTACATTGTGTCTCCCACCTGCCTATAGGAGTGCTCCTGAACATCTATAATATCCACAAATACAAAATATGCTGTTCACTTCATGTCCACTGATTGGCAGCCCTGCAGCAAGTCAAAATCTTCTGGAAGGAGCTCCTGGAGCTCCTTCAGGAGTTGCTGGAAAAGTGGCAGAACAGAGACAGCAGCTGTATTTCCTTGGCCACTCTCTAGCTTGTAAAGGAGAAAGTATCTGCAGAAAACGTATCCTGCCTTAAGAGCCAAGGACTGGGTGTTGGTTGCTAGTAGGGATGAAAAAAGTAGGGCATTGAGTATTTGCAAGTATTTCTGAGTAGTTGAGGAATGGGCTCACGTTTCCAGGTGCTACTCGACAATACCCATGAATACTCAGGGACATTCAGTACTCGGTAAAATACTCGGTACTCGGTAAAATACCGAGTATTTTGCTGCGTATTTTGCTGAGTCCTCTGATGTGCAAAATGGCTGCACTTTTCCAAAATGCTTCCAGCGCCATCATGGAAGAGGGCTGCACATGTGCAGAGCAGCTGTGGTGGCCATTTTGTGCATGTGCATTACTGAACTGAATGTGGTACACAGTAAATTGGAATATGGTACATGGTAAATCATAGTAAATGGTAACTTTGATGAGATTCTCACCAAGATCTCAAACCATTACCAAGATCATCCTGAGATCTCAGTAATGATTCTTGATTCTCACAAGACGTTCGGGAGAAAAATTGATTCTCATTTCAGCCCTAATTAGAATCCACCAAACATCAGTGGAGTGAAAGTTAAAGTCATGATCTCCTGTGTGCTAGTTTAAGAACCTTTCCCTAAGGCTAGGGAGAGCACCCACACTTGCATTTTAAGTGCCAGCTTTACTATGCCCCTGTTGGTTCTGCAGAGGCAAATAGAAGCGTTTGAAGTGGCAAAAGCCCCACTGAGCCTCCAACTATGCAGGACAGAAAGGAGACAGACTGTGGGAGCCTTTAAACATAATGTTGATCACATGGCAAATGGCCCCAGCATGTTTTTGAGCATTGCATGTAAGCAGCATAATGATTTGAACATTGTTTTGTCCATATGTTGGGCTCCTGGTAAACTGGGGATGCAAACACAAATGCATTGCTTGCCAATTCACGTGTTCCCTATGAACACGTCAGGAGCATTACAATTAAAAATATTGAGTGGTGTGTTTGTATCAACTTCCGGCTGTCAGCTCTGTCTCTCACCTTGACTACTGCACCTCCCTCCTTACTGGCTTCCCCTGCTCTGATCCCGCGCCCCCTCCCCCCCCCATCTCCATTCAATGCTCCACAGCCAAAATCATCCATCTTGCCCATGGCTTTGACCACATTTAGTCCCTCCTCTCCTCCCTACACTGGTTCTCTCTATGTGCTCTCTATTCAGCACAACCTTGAACTTCCTGGTCTTCACCTTCAAGACTCTTCATGGCCTTTCTCCCCCATATCTCTCCACTCTTGTATCCTGCCACACTCCTGCCCCAGAGCTTTACTCATCCTCTGTCCCCACCCGTGCGTACGCGCAACCCCCTTGCTCCTCTAAATGTCTTCGCCTCGTCTCCCTTGCTTCCCCTCATGCTTGGAACTCCCTCCCTGGTTACGTTTGCACTGCTCCCTCCCTCCCAGCTTTCAAAACTCTCCTGAAAACCAATCTCTTCCATCAGGCTTTCCCTAGCTTGTTATGAGTGAAATTGCATCCTCTTCCCCCTCACTCAGAATCTAGGTTCCTTTATCTAAGTGAAGCACATGCGCCTGCAACCTCATGAATATAACCTTGTCTCTCCTGATGTTCACCTCTCCCTTGTCTCCCTGTCCCTTGTCTTTTAGATTGTAAGGCCCTTAGGGTAGGGACTTGATTATAACAATTGATTATACAGCACCAGGTACACCGCTGGTGCTATAATAATAATGGGAGGGAGGAAGACCTGAAAAGGGTGCAAGCAGGATTTATACGTGCTTTGCTGGCTGCCCCCCCTCCCCCCCCGCGGGGGCTAGTTCCCTGGTGCTCCATGTGGAATGGGGTCTCCAGTCTGTTTCAGAGAAGATCTGGGCTGGAGCACTCAATTATTGGCTCAGACTGCTGTTTGGGCTATCTGCACCTCTAGCTCTTTTGACAGTCAGAGAAGGGTCCCAAAATGGCTGGATTACTGTGGTAAATTTAAAGATAAAAGAACTGGGCTTTTGCCCAGCATCTCTTGCCTCTCTGGGCTATAAGGCTGCCACAAGGCGGGTCTTGAGAAGATTGGCAGACATAGTCCTGCAGTATCTGAGGTCAAATATTGGGAAGCAGAGCTCCCAGGCCTCTTATTTAGTATGGGCTAATGATTCTCCAACCCTATCCCTATACTTGGATCAGGGGTTTTCTCCCCAGGAAAGGAGGTTGTTTCTGCTCGCAAGAACCAACTACTTCCCCTCAGCCATGGTTGAGGGGCGTTACTATGGCACCCCACTTGCCCAGAGACTGTGTAAATGTCCCCTGCACCGTGTGGAGTCTTTGATGCATATACTTTTAGAATGCCCTATCCATGAGGTTGCCCGTAGGGGAGTTATTTCCCCGGTGATTGCCCCCTACCCAGGCAGACCCTCGATTTTCTATGCGAGACCGTGGTTGGGAGATAGTTCCCCAGATGTGACTACTGCGGTGGTTCAATTTTTGAGATTGGTTTACTTCTGCAAAGATCATTAGGGGGGGACGGGGTAGGATATGAATGGGTCCTTACCTGGGCTATTAAGCCCAGGAACGGAGCCCGGCTTTGGTAGTGGGATGGGATATTATTGCTTTGCAAAGTATGTAAAACTTTATAACGAGGGAAGCCATTCCCAATTATTATTAGCTATTATGTGTTATTGTTTTAAAATTGTTTTAAATTGTTTTGTGGATTATTTTAAATTGTATATATGTGTTATTTATTCTGTGTTCTGCAATGACTACGGTCACGCAGGAATAAAAGTTATTATTAATTATTATTATTATTATTATTATTTAATAATAATAATAAATTAACAGATTACTGTGTTTTCTGGAGAGGGGATTTGCTCTGGCTGTCTCCTTCCTGCCCATCTTTATCCTTATTGTCTGAAGCAAAAGCATTATTTCCCTCAAGGGGAACAACATAAATACGGCCTGGGCCCCTCTTGAAGGTCCCCTGGGTATCCCGGGTAGCAGCCTTTGAGAGGGCATTCTTGATGGCTGCGCCAAGGCTCTGGAACTCTCTCCCAGCGGAGGTTCATCTGTCTCCAGATCTCCCCTCTTTCCGTAGACAGTGTAAAACCTGGTTGTTTCTCCAGGCATTTGGTGGGGGAGATGGGCTTACTCGGACCTTTTACTGTTTATATTTTTTATATTTTTATATTGTTTGTACGACATTTTTTATGATTTTGTATTTATATTTTTATGCTTATATGTTAGCCGCCTTGAGCTGCCTTTGGGAAGGATACAAATTGTGATCTGAGGTGCAGAGAACGTTATATTTTCTATATATGCTTTATACAATGGTGTGAGTGAATCAAGGTTTAAAGGGAGACCAGTGTAATAAACTGTAAGTAACATAATAATCACCTCAAAGAATGTCTGAGTAGCTAACATAAACTTACATTTGAAGTACTTTAATTCAGCAGTTTGGCTCATCTTGGATAAATATTGAATTCTGAGTGACGCACTGAACGTTTTGTGCTACCCTCACACTTTCCTCAAGAGTTTTCCGAGCAGCCTGGCTTCCCTTCCCACCAATTCAGCATGCCCTCAATTCCTTTCCTCTCCATGATGTTCACAGAACAGGCCTACAAGTTAATTCAAAGGTTCTTGTAAGTAAATGCCATATACACTAGCAAAACTTTGGAGCAGACATAGGATATAAATGTCAATGACACAGATAACCAAATCTACAATTACAAGCAAAATGCAGCCCACTTTTTGCTGCAAGAGATCACCTGGTTTGCTGTCCAGAACTGGGGAGAAAATTCCTACAGTTACTTTCAAATTCAAAGAAAACATGTGGCCTTCTCCCTCCCCACAATTCTCCTCTACTCAAGAACCAGTTTGGATCCTAACATCACCTCATATTTCTTCAAAGTAAGCCTCTATCCAAGCGCTGATTCATTAAGATCACTTGAAATTCTTTTCCTACTCCTTTCTGTTGTCACCTTGGCCTAGTATCAGACCATTTTAATCACCAAACGGTATGTTTCGTCTCTCTGTTCATTTAACATACGGACTAAACAAAAAGTGTTGTTATTGATTAACACATTTGTTATTATATGGCACAGTGTTATTACATTGATGCTTGAAAATTCGACTCTTTATCAGTTTCTGTGTTGAAGACTTTCATTGCTGTAGTCCCTTTGAATGTCAGACATAACACTTGCTACTGGTTCAGGTGGCAGACACAGAGCAGGCTGTTACTTTTGTGTCTGACACTTGTTTGCCAATGGACTGACTGCTCCTTGTTTACACTCACAGACACTGCGGGCATAGCCAAGCAGCAATCCAGTGACCATTGTTATGTCTCTTCCTATCATTTGGTGCGGTGAAGCGGAGCTTTGCTAGAACCCCACTTCACCACACCAGACCATGCTTCACCTGGCTAGACCCCGCTTCTCCCCTCCCGAGCTTATGGAGTTCTGGCAGAGTGAAGTGAAGTTGGGCAGCAGAGCTGGCCTTACTGCAGGGTGACTGGGTGCGATTGCCCCAGGCCCTGCTATTCTCTCTCCTTCTGGGGCCTCCATAGTGTCTTCTATTTTCACCAAGGTGCAGGATATGGGCCTCCTCCTCCCTCCCGGAAGGGTCTCAAACACAGACCAAGGTGCAGGGTATGGGCCCCCTCCTCCCTCCCAGCAGGGCCTCAAACACAGACATCTCTAGGCTCCTCAGAGGGTGTCCCTGGAGGGCTGGGCTGGGGAGCTGGGGAGGCCCCCAAGGGACTTGCATTTTATCATCACCCTGGACCCTGCAAATGTTAAGGCTGGCCCTCTCTGAAAGAGCTCTTGATCCCTGCTCCACCACAGGCTCAGGGAGGTGGAGTGAATGCGGTTGAGTAGGGATCAAGAGACCTATTCCAGCCTGTCGGAGCCCTGTCAGGCTGAATCAGGGCTCTGGCAGGGTGAAACACTCTATAGGAGCAGTGGAGTTGGCAACAGGATCCTAGGGACCCTGTCTCTCTCTCTCTTTTCTTTCCCCCCATCAAGCAGATATCCAATAGCTTCTCAGACAGGAGCAGCCAGCTACCCAATAGCTGTTATGTTTGAACATCATGTTAGCCACACAATGCCAGCAATGAGATGGACTGTCCCATACCAGGTGTCACGTTTTGCCACCCTCTAGCTTAGTGATCAAGGCCAGTTGTTAGTCTGTTCAGGAAGATCAGCTACTTTGTTCCTTGAGGATTTTTCCTAGAGTTCTGGCCTTAGAATTTGTAGGGTCCAGGGTGAAGCTAAAATGCAAGAAACGTGAGGGCCTCCCCAGCTCCCCTGTGGCCCAGCCCTCCAGGGGCACCCTCTGAGGAGCCTAGAGATGTCTGTGTTTGAGGCCCTGCTGGGAGGGAGGAGGGGGCCCATACCCTGCACCTTGGTGTAAATGGAAGACACTGCGGAGGCCCCAGTATGAGAATGAATAGCAGGGCCTGGGGCAGTTGCACCCAGTCACTCTGTAGTAAGGCCAATCAGACTGTGACTGACCCACTCAGAAATACTACAACTAATCCTGGCAACCCACTCACAACGCTTTATAGCTGTGTAGTTCATAAGCCAAAGCAAGTTAGAGATGATTGACAAGCTGTTACCAAGGCATTAGCATGACATCATTTACAGTGCAGAGTAAGGTGCTCTTTGGAAAAAGGGGTGGGTGAAGATGTGTGGCTGTGAAGCTAACTGCAATTTCTGTTTCCATCACTAGATAGCATTGGGGCTCATCCTATGCCCCTCAGATCCCATTCACACCCTCATTGCTGGCACTTGTGCTGAGCGGAAATCTCGTGTATGCATGCATGCGCTCCTGCGGGATCCGTGTGGCTTGGGATCAGAGCCTCTGCCTCTATGCATGGTACCCTCTCCTTTTCTGGAGTAAGTGGAAGGTTTCTTTGTTCAGAGCTGGGATGGGGATGAAGATGTGTTGGCAATTACTAACAAATTCTCCGCTGTCAGAGAGTTGACCTGGGGGTACAAGCAGGCCTTGCACAGTAGCTGGAGTTCCCCAGTTTTTTGCACTGTCCAGTTTAATATAAACACAGTCCCCAGGTTTAAGGGGTGGCAATTCTCTTGCTGAATTGTGCCTATTGTAGTAGTACTCATAGCTTCTTTTGCCTTTCTTTTCTGACTTATTTATTTTCCTTAAATTAGGCTGTTTTGAAGTTGGGTTCTTTTCTAAAGTTGGAACTGGTGTTCTGAATAGCTGACCCATCAACAGTTGAGCTGGGCTATAAATGGTGGATATTAATAGTGTTGACCTGTAACTTAAAAGGGCAATAAATGGGTCTTCCTGTCTCAAGATTTTCTTTGCTGTCTGCCCAGCTCGTTCTGCTACACTGTTTGCGTGAGGGTGATGAGGGATGGTAGTAGTGTGGTGAAAACCGCATGCTCTCTGAAACTGTTTTGAACCATTGCAGAAAACTGTGGTTGATCACTAGCTCATCAGGTATACCAAAGTGAACAAATGTAGTTTTTAATTTTGTAATAACACTGCTGCAAGTGGTATTAGGCAAACAAATATTTTATTTCTTAAAATGTATATGCCATCCTTCCCTAAGGTTCAGGGCACCTCACAACTGTACAAATATTAAAATGCATACAGTAAAAACTTCATAGTCAAAAAACCATCAGTTAACAAGAATAGTTAAGGCTCTTGCAAATTCAATCGTGCACTAAGAAGCATTAAAATGGCAAGTTAAGGTTGCCGCCTTAACTTCTGTGCCATGTTAGCAGTAAAGACATTGTACAGTCTCACTTACAACTTGGGCTCCATGCACCCACACTTCACCTTCGTCTTTCAGCCCCAATCCTCTTCCTCTGCAGGTTGGGGGCAACACTGAAGCTGGGGACAGGAGGATGTGAGCTATTCCCTCACCCCCTCTGTTTCCTCTTTAAGAAAGAGAGAACGTAGGAGACCTGACTCCCACCCCTTCTCCCCATCTAATCTAGTTGGTTCCGACCCTTTAACAAAGAACTTGGGACTCCTGGCTTCCAGCCTCTCCACCCCACTCTAATCCAGTAGGCGCTACTTCCTTCACAAGCAACTCAATAGTCCTGGTTCCCAGCCTGTTCTCCTCTCCCCTGCTCAGCTCTCAACTTTGTAACAGACAACCCAGAAGTCCTGGGTCCAAGTCGCCCCTAACCCGCATTCCCATCACAGAGAAATCAAAAGCTCTGGGAGAAATACAATGTTTATATGTGTGTGTCCTATGGAACAGAGGTACAGGGGGTGGGGGGTGGAATGACAAAAAAATACAGGAGAGGAAGTGGAATAACAGGGAGGGAGGCTATCGGTACTCAAAGAATAGGGTGTCAGCTATGGGTAAAGGGGTTAAACGATAGGACTGCTCCCCCTGGTATCCCATCAGTCTTCTGAATCAGTTATTTCACTCAGAACCTTGATACTGTAACTATTTCTAATTCCTCCACCTACTTACTTGATCCTGCACACTCCTTGTATTTTTCCCTGTCATTCCAACCATTCCACTTACTGTATCTGGTGCCTTCCTCATTATTTCACACTCTCTTGCTTTCCCCATGTACTCCCAAAGATGCAGCTGTGTTGTATTATTTCACAGTCACTTAATTGGATGTTGGAATTACTAAATACAATAGTATTTATTTAGAAATTGGCATTGCTGTTGCCTCCATTCCTTCCAATGGCCATTCCATTTTATTAATTTCAATGCATACCCAACTTAAAGTTTAAATGAAACATTTGTATATGACTGTACCCAGCTTTACTGTGCTCTGGGAGGACAGTGGGGACTAGTGGGTAAGAGGGAGGGTTGTGAGACATTACTCAGCTGTCCCATTCTCCCCAACTGACATGAAAGAATAGAGGGAATGGAGGGGGTGAGGGGCCAGCTCACACCCTCCTGTTCCCAGCTTCAGTGTTGCCCCCAACCTGCAGAGGAAGAGGATTGGAGCTGAAAGACAAAGGCAAAGTGTGGGTGCATGGAGCCTAAGTTGTAAGTGAGCACAATATGCGAGATTGTAAAATGTCTTTACCGCTAACATGGCACGGAATTTAAGGCAGGAGCCTTAACTTACAATTTTAATGCTTTTTAGTACATGATTGAATTTGCAAGAACCTTAACTCTTCTTGTAAACTGGAGTTTTTTTTTACTATGGAATAGTCAATTTTTTTGTTAAATACAAATCGCCTCCCCTGCCTTTGTTTCTTGCCCCCCCCCAAGCATCCCCTGCCTTCACTCCCTTGCCTCCCCCACACCCAAAGTGTCCCCCTGCTCTTGTTCCCTTGCCCCTACACCCAAAGTGCCCCCCTGCCCTCGCTCCTTTGCCCCCCCTGCCCTCGCTCCCCAGCACCCCAAAACCCCGTGGCACAATTGCCCTGAGCCCTGCTCAAGGAAGGGAAAGACAGGAGAAGAGAAAGCAAGCAACGCTCCTCTTCAAAGCAGCCCCACCCCTCTCCATAGGCTAACATGAATTTTTTTCACAACCCCATAACTTTAAAACTACTAATCAGATTTAAAATAAAACCCCAAATGCACCCCCTGGAAGCCTCCTTTAATTTTCTAAAAGGCTAATTCCTCCTCCCCACCAACACTCAACCCCTCTACCCTGCCCAGTTCGAGACAATCTGATTAAATGAAAAATCAGGCTAGAAAGTGCAGTATCCAAATTGCGATATCTCATCTTGTGTCCAACGGATTCAGCTGTAATTTTCACAGCATGAACCATTTACTCCAGTAATACTCCACAACAAATTGCACAATCCTAACTTTGATCATGCCAATTATAGAACAAATATAATGTTGGGGCTTTATAATGTAGCATGCAACACACCTTAACTATTAGAACGCTCACGCGCTCTAATAATATCCTTAGAACCCTATCCTCTCAACAGCCCCCAACAGTCCCCACAAAACCCACAAAATGAAACCCCCCAATTCCCCATATCCAACCCCCCCTCAAAGCCCTACCCTGGAAATCACCTAGCAAAACCTACCGTAATCCCCTATCCCCCCCACTCACCAAATGTTTTTCCAAATAGAAAAGTCTTACACAGCCTCCAAAAGACACCCAGGCTTGGGGTCAACCAAACCTTGAGGGGAAGAAAGTTCTATAATATTGGGGAAGCAACCGAGAATGCCTCCCTGTGAGCTCTTGTCGTGTGTACAAGGCTAACAGACAGTACCCACAGCAAGGCACTCCTGGCTGATCGCAGGCACCACAGTGGGACATGGAAGGATAAGCAGTCTTTTAGATATGCGAGTACCAGACCATTCAGTGCTTTACAGGTCAAAACCAGCATCTTGACTTGTGCCCAGAAAGCTATAGGGAGCCAGTGCAGACTTTGAAGCACTGATGTAATGTGCTCCTGGCACCTTGCCCCCTAAAGAAGCAGAGTTCATGAGATTCTGCAAGAGCTGCAGCTTCTGAACGGTCATCAAGGGCAGTCCCTTGGTTTATCTCAATATATCTTGAGAAATAGCCCACAACAACCAAGTAATAGTGATCCTTAAATTCACATAAGTCGGCGTCCAGAAGGCCTGTAAGGCAGAGGTGTCATTTATTTATTTATTTAATCATATTTTTATGCTGCCCCATCCTTCTTATGCATTTCAGGGCAGCTAACAACATTATAAAGACATATAAAATCATAAAACATAAGCCAACATTAAAATATCTCAACCAAAAAGAGCTCCCATCCTAACCCACCCCACCCATTACCCATCTCCCTCAGCAAAGGCATGGCAGAACAGACCGGTCTTACGCTGTCTATGGAAAGAGGGGAGGTCTGAGGCCAGACAGACCTCCAATGGGAGGGAGTTCCACAGCTGTGGAGCAGCCACTGAGAACACCCTCTTCATGGTTGACACCCGGGAAACCTGGGGGACCTCAAGGAGGGTGCCCCCAGCCAACTGCAAAGGCTAATCCAGGACCCAGAGTATGAGGCAGTCCTACAGATAGGTGGAACCCAGACCATTCCAGGATTTAAAGGTCAAAACCAACACCTTGCTTCGGACCTGGAAGACTATCGGCAGCCAGCGCAGAGAATGGAGTACTGGAGTAATGTGCTCGCACCAGCCCGTCCCCCTAAGGAGACAAGCCACCACATTATGCACCAGTTGCAGTCTCTGGACCATCACCAGGGGTAGCCCCACATAGAGCACATTACAGTAGTCCAGGCTCGAGGTAATAAAAGCATAGGTGACCATGGCAAGGTCCGATTCTGAAACATACAACTTAAGTCGTCATACCAGATGTAACTGGCAGAATGGGCCCTTCACCACTGCCATCACATGGGCATCCAGGTGAAGCTACGGGCATCACATGGGCATCCAGGTGAAGCTAGAAGCATCCAAAGACTATGAACCCAAGATACCAGGGGGGACAGACCCCATCAATGATGGGGGACATCACTCCCCTGGCTTTTCCCACAGTCGTTACCTCCATCTTGTTGGGATTCAACTTCAGGAGGCTCGCCCTCATCCAGTTCCCCACAGCCGACAAACACTGGGTAAGCTCCGAGACTGCCAGGTCTGGGTCTAATAAAAATTATTAAAGGTTCTTTACATTGGGTTGGTCAATTTATTCTGCAGGTTTGATAGGATAAACTGTGTTCTTTATGTCTTCTCCAGTACTTGACCACCATATGGTCTGTCTGGCCTGCTCTCGGTATTTTGTCACTCCCAGGTGCTGTTAGTAGATAAGGGCCAAAACGTCTCCCCTCATAGGTACTGGGACAACAATGTGATTACCATAAACTATCAGACTATCTAGGTTGATTACTTTTGTATGGTCTGCAAAGTACTTCCCTGCTACTTCTTTATAATTCTGGATGTTCTTAGGCCATCCTGACTGAATGGAGCCCAAAGCTACTTGAGGTTCAGCATCTTCTTGGGTGACCTTATTTAGCTGGTGTAATCTCCTTTCTGTTACTGGTCTGGAGGCTTGTATGGAATCCACATAGACCTTTGCGTTGTCCTCCAGCTCAGTAGTATCAGTGTATGCAGCTGAACACCAAGACAGTCTGTCTGTCATCACCAATATTTTTCCTGATACATATTCATGAATTGGATTGAACTGCATCAGACTGAACCACATCATTCTTATCAAGAGATGTTGACATCTCAGTGGAGCTTGATCAAAATCTTTCCTTTTTATCAAGGTTACCAATGGCTTATGATCAGTGAGTAGTTTAATGGAAGGTAATACACACAGATATCTGTAGGAAAATTCACAAGTCCATACGCTTGCCAAGCACTCTTTATGCATAGTGTTTTTCTGGATTGCTGAGGGTTCGGAGCAGAATGCAACTAGCTTCCATTCTGATCCATGGAGTTACAGGAGCGTTCCACCTAGGTCAGCTGCTTGCATGAGCACTGAGCACAGTAGACTTATTGGGATCATAAAACTGTAAGACTGGTGAAGCAGAAATAATATCTTTTATCTTTGTAAAGTTAGCCTCCTGATCTGGTCTTCAAAGCAAAGAAACATTGGGCTACAGTAGTTGAAATAGTGATTTTCCTTCTTCAGGAAGGTCCTCAGCCAAGGTGGTTAGCCATTTCCAGGAAGCATCTAAGATCTATAACATTCTTTGGAGTTGTATACTCTTGAGTTTCTACTTTCATTGGGCATGGCCTCACTTCACTGCTAGTAATTATCTGTCCCCAAAGCACAATTTGACCTTTTCAAAAGACACACATTTCCTTGTTTAATTTGAGATCAGATTTACCAATTAGATTTAGGACTGTGGTAAGTGGTTTATCATGGTCTTCTACTAACGTATCAAAAACAAGAATGTCATCCATGAAGACAATGACTCCTTTCACATTTGCCAGCAATTCAGTAATCTTCCTTTGGAAGATTCCAGGTACGCTAGTGATCCCGTAGGGCAGTCTCTGGAAACAAAATCTGCCAAATGGAGTGATAAATGTAGTATGTTTGGCACTTTGTGACGTTAAAGGGATTTGCCAGAATCCTCTCAAGGCATCTAATCTAATCGAGCACAGAAAATATCTCAATGTCTTTAATTTTAGGAAGTAGATCATCCAGTATTGGGAGTATGAATTTTTCCTTCAACACAGCTTCCTTAAGCTTTTAAAGATCTACACAGATGTGTATGTTTATTTATTTATTTATTTATTTCCTTGCATTTATATGTCACCCCCTCCTGCACAAGCATCTTGTGGTGGCTAACAGCATTTTAAAACACATACAATATTTAAAATTCAACATTTAACCCCACATTAAAATAACCCAACAATAAACCCCCCCACCCTAATCCAACCCACCCATCCCATCTCCCTTGGTAAAGGCCTGGCGGAACAGCCAGGTCTTACACTGTCTACAGAAACAGGAGGTCTACGGTCAGGCGGATCTCAAACGGTAGGGAGTTCCACAGCTGTGGGCGGTCACCGAGAACACCCTCCTCATGGTTGACACCCGAGAAACCTGGGGAACCTCAAGGAGGGCACCTCCAGCCGACCGCAGAGGTCAATCCAGAATCTGGAGGGTGAGGCGGTCTTGCAGATAGGTGGGGCCCAGGCCATTTAGGGCTTTAAAGGTCAAAGCCAACACCTTGAATTGGGATGGAAGACCATTGGCAGGCAATGCAGAGAATGGAGTACTGGAGTAATGTGTTTGCAATGACTCGTCCCCTTAAGGAGATGAGCCACCGCATTCTGCACCAGCTGCAGTCTCTGGACCATCACCAGAAGTAGCCCCATATAGAGCGCATTACAGTAGTCTAATCTTGAGGTAATAAAAGCATGGATGATCATGGCCAGGTATGTGTTCAAGACATACCGCCTAAGTTGATGTACCAGATGTAATTAGCAGAATGCATCCTTTGCCACAGTTGCCACCTGGACATCCAAGTGGAGCTGCGGATCCATTCTTCTTAATGATTGGGACCATCGGTGCACACCAGGGGGCTGGCTAAACACATTAAGAAGAATGTTTCCATTCTTCTTAATGATTGGGACCTTGGTGCACACTAGGGGGCTGGCTCTGTGATTTCCCAGATTATGGCATGCTTCATCATCCTTTTTAGCACTTCTACTTTCTGGAGCAAGGGAATAGAGATCCTGTGGGGTCTGGCACACTGTATGAATTGGCATCGGCTTTTAGAACAATGTCCACGGGATCACCTTTCAAGAGTCCTATGTCTCTGCGCACTCCACCAATTTCTTGCACTCTCCACACAAGACCCATCTTAGCTGCCATTTTGGGAAATTAACTCAGTCTTTGGGTCAGAGCACCACCACCCTGGCACCCTCAGCACTAGGCATAGCTCCCAGCACAAACCTCTGTCACAGATCCTCCCTCTCTGATAGCTTGTAGCAGTTTGTCTGGGTTTCCAATCCAGCTATTTTTATAGTCCCAGAACAGGGCAGAACCAAAAGTGATGGATGGTCTTAAAGGAGCCACAGGTTGCTCCATCACAAGACTATCTGTATTTGATACCCGTATCAGGTTGCCTCTGTTTCATTTTGATACAGAATAATTTAAGGCAAATGTCCAAGAGCTACCCTGACTTGCAGAATGACATATACTCTAGCAATTCATCATTAGTCACCTTCCTTGGAGAGGTTCTTCAGAGACCAGTAATGTAGATGTCAGGATTCAGTGAATCTTTAATAAGGAAAATCTCTCCGAGCACAGTATTAGCAGTTCACTCTGCACTGTAAGCTGACCTTTAAAGACGACATTAGACTGCCCTGGGAATGTGTTTAGCCATCCACATTGCTTACCCACCACATCTCCATGACTAATAATGGTGCTGGCAGTTAGCTCTGCAGAAAGAGGCTAGTAAAACCCTGCATGACATTAAAAACTTATTTTTGGATCATTCAATTTGGAAGTAATTGCTACAAACTTGCTTCAGTGTAAGTCTATTTGGCTATATAAAGGCCTGAGTATCTACACACATCCCATATTAATTTGCTTTTTACACTGTAGGGAAGTGCAGTACAGTCAAGAGGATTCCTCAGAATGTAATTGGATAAATAATATAAAGATCACAACAGAGTTTGTACTAATTATTCAGATCCCATTAATCATTTATGGCTTTCAGGGGAGATTTCCTGATTACAAAGATGAAACTTCTTGGAGTCAGACTAACTCAGAAGTTATGCACTCATCTTGCGCCCCACAAGGATGGTCTTGTCCCAGTCAGCACAAAGCACAAGGGAAAGAAAAGGAAGAGGGAGGAGTGGGTGAGATCCAATCCATATAGTCTACTTGTTTTTTTCAGAAAAAAGGTATTAGGTACTCATGGAATAAGAGATTAGGTTTTTTTGTGGCTGTACAATTGCTTAAAAGATAGGACACAAATAGTCTAAATAATTGGCCAGTTTTCACAGTAGAGAGAGAGAGAGACAGTGAGTGGCCCAAAGGACTTGTGTCAAGATTTGTGCCAATTAAAATTAACAACAAAATTTTAATATCACTCCCCTGATTTTAAATAGCACTCAGAGTGCTTTACAAACATAAAAATATAAAATATAAATATAAAATCAATTAAAAGCAATTTAAAAGGGGAAGGGACAGACCATGGGTGATTTCAGACGTTACGGGCGGGCGGTTCACCACAGTGAACCCCCGGGGGGGTGAACATCACAACCACGGGCCGGGGTGGAAAAACGACCCAAACAGACGTGACGGGACCGGGACCATGGCCGGGAACCGGGCCGAACCATCACGGACCGGGGCAGCACAACAGATGTGCAGCCGAACCCCTGCCGTGGTCAAAACGCCCAGAAGGCACCGGGCAGGGGCGGGACACAGACATGGCCGCCTGAGGGCAAACGAAGCCAAAAGGCACACAAGGGAACGCCCACACAAGGGAAACGGGAAGGGAGGGGGGAAGAGGGAGAACAGGCTGACAGGCGCCACACACAGCACACGCACACACACACACAGCGGACCCGCAGCGGGACACACTGCACGACCACACGCCCGGGCACACACACACACACACACACACCCACACGGGAAAGGCCGGGAAGGGGGGAAGGGGCGCCCGGAACGCCCCACCCGGAACACCGGCAGGGAGGGGGGGGGCACCACCACGGGGCAAGGCACGGACAGCAGCAACCCCCACACCACCCCAGTCCAGTCCAGTCCAAGGAGGTGCCCCCACAGGAACAGAGGCAGTCTCGGAGGGGGGGGCGGACCCCCGGAGCAAGGCACGTTGGGGGCCCCCAAAGCACAGCGAGGCCGGCGGAGGGGCGCCAGGAGGAGGAGGAAGGGGGCCCCACAGTCAAAGGCTGGCACAGGCAGGGCAGCCGGGTCCAGCGGTGCTCCTCCGCAGCACCAGCGACGCTCAGGCAGCACCCACGGAGTCACGGGGATGGAGGGGGCCCAGGACCACGGCCAGGGGCAGCAGCAAGCAGCGAGGCGGGCGGGAGCTCACCGAGGTGGGGTCCGCAGGTCGGGAGCGGCCAGCGGGGACCAGGCCCCCCCCCCGGGCCGGGGCGGGAGCCCACACGGGGGCACCACGCCGGGGGGGGCAGGCCAGCGACGCGGGGCTCACGGGCCGCTGCCGGGGGCCCCGCTGGCCCGAGGGCCCGGGTGGCCCGCCCGGTGGACCAGGTGGGGCCAGTGCAGCATGCCCCGGCGGTACCCCTGCAAGGACATGTAGTGGGCGATCAGGTAGTAGGCCTCGAAGGGATCGGGCATGGTGAGGGCCAGCTGCACATCCACACGCGCCCACACCGCCAACAGGGATGACATCTCCACCGCGGAGGGCTCCGGCACACAGCAGGCAGCAGAAGGGGGCCACGGAAGATGCCCCAGCTCCAGAAGCCGCTGGAACGCCGCCCCACGGGTGCGCTGGTACCCACGGGCCCCGTGAACACAGGAGAAGTAGCTCACGGCCAAGGCAGGGCCACCCTCGGCCAGGCACTCCGAGTAGGCGCCCAGACCACACACCACCAGCGCTGACACGGTCTCAGAGGCGCTCCAGGGCACATGGGCGCACAGCACCTCCGGGATGCGCCCCTCGGGGAAACGAGCCAGCCCCAGGGCCTCCGCATGCAGCCGGCAATCACGGGCGCTCACCACATGGCCAAAGTAACGGAGCCCGGAGCTCAGGCTCTCGTAGGCACCTGC
This sequence comes from Sphenodon punctatus, assembly GCA_003113815.1. Lineage (NCBI taxonomy): Eukaryota > Metazoa > Chordata > Lepidosauria > Sphenodontia > Sphenodontidae > Sphenodon > Sphenodon punctatus. The sequence goes on from QEPC01011654.1 coordinate 1,956,259, forward strand.
ACGGCTCCCCGGCCCGGCCAGGAGCAGCTGCACGGCAGGGGTGTGCCACAGGTCGCACAGAGACATGGTCTCGCGGAAGGCCCAGATATGGGGGGCCCCTTGGGGGCCGGACAGCGGGAGCCCCATGGATGGGCAGCCAGCCATGGTCCAGCACAACAGGGAATGGGACACGGAGCCCGGAGGGCACACAGACTGCCCAGGGCCGGGAGAGGCTCGGCCCGGCCCCCGGGACAGGGAACACGGGCCCGCACCGCAACATTGTAGCACAACAGAGCGAGGCGTGGGGTGCGGGCCCGGCACAGCTGCAGAGAACAACAGCGAGCTCTCTGTCTGCCTAATCGCACCTTCAAGGCCATCCCGCTACAAACAGCGAGGGGAGGGGGCCCGGGGTGCTGGGGGCGGGAGCAGCCGGAATGCACCGGCACAGGGCGCGCGCAGGGCCGCGAGGCCGACCCCCGGGCGGGGCCACCAGCACCGGGCCGGCATAAGCGCTCCCAGCCCCCACCGGGGCCCCAGCACCATGGAGCGCGATAGGGCAGGTGGGAACTGGATGTTCCTCGCGCTCGCGGCTGAGTGGCACCGTGACCACACTGAGCAGCTGTGCCTCCTGACCGAGAGGGTGCACCTGGCCGTCCGCCTGCGCTATGTCCTGGCCCTGCGGGCTGGCGTGCGCCTCCGGGGCCAGCAGGCCCGCAGGAGAGTCCGTGGCCGGCTCAGGGCTCGGCGCCGGGCCTGGGGGGCGTGGCTGGCCGCCTGCCGGAGCCTCACCCGGCCCGCTGCGCTCCGAGGGGCCGCGAGGCGGTTCCGCTGGGCAACGCAGACCCTCCGCCGGGCAGCGCTGCTGGCTATGCCCATAGCGCGGAGCCTATGGGTCACGGAGCGGCCCCAGGCCTGGTGGGAGCGGGCCCAGGCCCACTGGGGGGAGGCCGAGTGGGGGTCCCACTTCCGGATGGGCAAGGCCACCCTGCTGCGCCTAGCGGAGCTCCTCACGCCCTGGCTGGAGCGGCAGCACACCTCCATGCGGGAGCCCATCCCCATGGTCCAGCGGGTGGCCATAGGGGTCTGGGCCCTCGCAACGCCCGACTCCTGCCGCTCCGTGTCCCAGCACTTCGGGGTGGGGCTCAGCACGGTCGCCTGCATCGTGCGGGATGTGTGCGAGGCTGTGGAGGGCGTGCTCCTCGACAGGACCATCCAGCTCCTGGACCAGGGCGCTGTGATGGCTGGCTTCGCGGCCGGGGGCTTCCCGAACTGCATCGGAGCCGTGGACGGCACACACATCGAGATCCTGCGCCCGGCCGCGGGGGAGGCCCTGGAGTATGTGAACCGGCACGGATACTACTCCCTGCACCTGCAGGGGGTGGTGGACCACCGGGCCCGCTTCATAGACATCTACACGGGCAACTCCGGCCGGAGTCACGACGCCAGGATCATGACCATCTCCCCCTTCTATGCCCGCATGTACCGGGGGGACTTCGCGGACATGGGCATGAGGTGGATCGAGGGTGTTCCCATGCCCCCCTGCATCCTGGGGGACCCCGCCTACCCCCTGACCCGCTGGCTGATGAAGGTCTACCCTGTCCCGAGCACCCCTGCGGAGCAGGTATACAATACCCGCCTGTGTGCGAGCCGGACCGTCGTGGAGCGTGCCTTCGGGGCCCTGAAGCAGCGCTGGAGGAGTCTAGCTGGCCGCCTGGACTTCACCGTCCCCACCTCCGCCCTGGTGATCGGTGCCTGCTGCGTTCTGCACAATGTGTGCGAGACCGAGGGGGCGGCCCTGGAGTACCCCGAGCCCCACCGGCCCCCCGGTCCTGTTCCCCTGTACGTGAACGCAGGGAACCCCCGGGAGTACCGGTATGCCAAAAGGATCCGGAACGCCCTTGCAACCCACATCGCCCGGGGGGGCCCGCTGTGAGGGCCTTCCCGCCCCTGGGGGCCCCACCCCCCGTTCCGTGCCCATGCCCCTGTACACGCGGTCCCACAGCCCTGTCCCCCCCACAAACGGGCCGGGGACAACTGTCTCTTTACAACACTTTATTGCCCACACAGTGCACACAATCACCCTGTGCCCCCTCCCCACCCCCGTCCCCGTGACCCCGTCCACCACCCGCCCTCATGTGGCCCTCCCCCTCCCCCCCCTTCCCACCATCCCCCCGCGTTTCCTGGGCCGACCCCTCGTGCGGCCGCTTGGGCCCACCGAGCTCTGGGAGCTCCCCTCCCCCCCACTGTCCGTGTCCCCTGCCGTGTCCTGGGCCGGTCCCGGCCCCGGCAGGGGGCCGGGCGGCGGATGGGCAGCTGTGCCCGGTGCCCCGGTCGCGCCCCGGGGGGGCTGGACCCTCCGGAGGCCCGGGGGCACTGGGAGGCGCATGCGAGGGCCCTGGGGCCGGGGGGGCGCCAGGGGCGGCAGGGCTGGGCCCGGGGGCGCCGAGGGGCCCGGCATGGGGACCTGGGCGGGCAGGGCGCCCGGAGGTGCGCCGGCCATCACGTAGGCACACATGGTGCCCGCATGCAGGAGCAGGGAGGTCCCAATGTCGTGGGACCTGTCCATCTTGGCACTGTGCTCCCGCACCATGCCCTGTATGTCCTGCCGGAGGCCCCTGAGCAGCCCCTGCTGCCGCTGGTGCTCCCGGCGCTCCCGCCTCCGCTCCAGGCGCACCTCCGCCTCCAGCCGGCGGTCTGTCTCCAGGGCCTTCTCCATGGACCGCTCTATGGCCGCCTCCATGCGGTCCACGGAGGCGATCATGCGCTCCCCCTGTTCCTCCGCCCTGCGGACGATGTCCTCCGCTTGCTCCTCCCTGCGCCTGCGGACCCGCGCCCGGTACTCCCGCATCCGCTGGGCTGGGGCTGCGGCCGGCGGAGGCGCCGCGCGCGGGGGCTGCCCTGTGGAAATGGGCGGGTGGGTCAGTGCAGGGCCCTGTCCCCTAGCGGGGTCGGGTCCCGGGGCCCCCTGCCCCCCCTCCCCCACTGAGGCCAGAGGCCCCCCTGGGCTGGCGCCCGGGGGGCCCTCCCGCAATCCCAGCCCTCCCGCCTTACCTGGGTCCGGCACCTGCTCTCCTGTGCCCTCCGCGGGGGCCTGCACCGTCTCGCTGGCCCGGTCCTGGGGCTCCCCATGTCCTGCGGGCGGGAGAGGGGGGAGCGGGTGAAGGGGGCTGGTTGTGGCCCCTGCAGCAGGGCCCCCACCCCCGCCCCTGCCACCGGCCCCCTGGTCGTGCCCCCCCCTGCCCTGGGGGCCCGCTTACCCTCTATGTCCGTCTCCGAGCCTTCGGAGGCCGGCGCCTCACCCTGGGAGTGCTCCCCCTGGGACCACTGGCTGAGGGTGGTGAAGGTGCCGACCTCCGACTCCGCCTGGCCGGCCCGGCGTTGGGATGTCTCCGGGCTGCTGCTGGGGGGGGGCCTTGGGGCTTCTGCGGGTCCCGGGTGGTCCTCCTGGGGGTGGGGGTCCCCTGAGCTCGTGTCTACCGGGCGGGCGGCGAGGGGAGGGGGTACCTCGGCCCGCTCCCTGCCCTGGACCACAGCGCTGCCCACCAGGCGTGGGGCAACTATGGAGCCCTTCATGTGAAGGATGCGGTCCAGGGCATCGTAGTAGGGGGCGGTGCGGGCCCCGTGGCCGGAGCGGCTGTTATTGTCCTTGAGGGCCTTGTACCCCCTCTTGAGCTCCTTGGCCTTCGAGCGACACTGGTTGACAGTGCGCTCGTGCCCCGCCGCCTCCATGTCGCGCACGATGTCCCGGTAGACATGCTCGTTGCGCTGGTTTATTGCGAGCTCCACCTGGTACTCGAGGGTCCCCCAGATCCGTATGAAGTCCCGGGTCTCCTGGAGGCCCCACTGTCCCCCTCTGTGATAGGCCTTCCTCCGGCTGGGCCCCTGCTGTTCCTCCTCCCGGTGCAGCTCCTGCTGCACCTGCCTGTGCTCCTCCTCCACCTCCTCCTGGGGGTGCGCCTCCAGGGGCCGGGGGCCGGGCTCCTCCTGGGGCTCGTCCGCCCGGGCCGACTTTCGTGTCTGGGGGGGGGAAGGGGGGTGGTTGGTTGCTGGGTGAGGGTGTGGGCCCTCTCGGGGGCCCCCTGCCCCCCTGCCCTCCGCCCGGGGTCCCCCTGCCCCCCTGCCTTCCGCCCGGGGTCCCCCCGGCCCCCTCCACAGGGGGTTCCCCTGTGCCCCCTGTTCCCCTCCCAGTGGGTGCCCTTACCCGTTTCCTGGGTGCCTCCTGTGGGCCTGTTCCGGCCGCTGTCCCCGGGGCGGCGCGACCCGGCTGCAGCTGTGGTTGGTGTTCCCGGGGCGCCTCCCTGGTCGGGTGCTCCCGTGTGCCCCCTTCCTGCACCTGTGCCCCCTCCGCCTGCATCGCTGGGCCTGGCTGCACGTCCTCCGCCTCCTGTGCCGCCGCTGTCGCTGCTCGTGCCTCCGGTCTCTTCCGCTTCCCTCCTCGCTCCATCCCGCCACGCTTGCTTGCTGCTGCTCTCGCTTTAAATCTCCCTCCGGTGTTTGTGTTGGTGCTGGTTGCCTGGCAGCGACGCTGCGTGCCTCGTCCCCGGCCGGGGCTCCATTTTTTTGGTTCCGCTGGGGGATTGGCGTCCAGACGTTACTTTTGCTTGGTTCCCTGTGGGGGTTGGTTTGACCACGCTTCCCGAGACCTTCCCCCGGCTAGCCCGGGAAGCGTGGTTCAAACTGACCCCATGTGGGTATTGAGCGTGATGAACATCTGGCGCACGCCGTTCAGACGTTCCGGGCCCTTTGGCCCCGCGGGGGGGTTGAGCGTGGTTCAGTGTGGTTGAGCGTGATCTCGTAACGTCTGAAAATACCCTATATTAAGGGAAACTCGCAGTGGAACCTAAGAGCACCTAGAGAATGAATGCATGTTCCGGTGCTTTTTAAAAGTATGGAAGGAGTAACTAAGATGGACATCTGGAGGGAGCAAGTTCCACACTGAGGGACCCTCCATAGCACAGGCCTGATCATCCACCAACTTAAGACACGATGGCAGGATCCCCAAACAGCAGGTGGTTTCTCAATGCAGATACTTATCAGTGTGAGGCTCCAGGTGCAGGTCTTGAATACCATTCAGGGCCTATAGTTTTCATGGCCCTGAAAACTAGCAGTGTCAATCTGAAACTCAGTCCATTGCTCTACGGGCAGCCAGTGCAGAGAACACAGAACAGGCGCAATATGATTGCAGCTGCCCAGTTCAGTAAGCAGCCATCCTGCTACATTCTGAACAAGCTGTAAGTGATGAATAAGCACTGCTGGCAGCTCACAGGAGAGGGAGTTACAAAAACTAAGCCTCATGGTCACCAGGGAATGGATCACTGTAGCAAGGTCAACCTGGGATAAATAAGGGTGTAATTGGCAAGCACTCCAGTGTCAAGAGATGGTTTCTTGAAGAGGGGAGGACCTCGACATGTTTGAAGGTGACTGGCACCCTCCCCCTCCTAAAGGAGGCTTTAACAATGCCCGTCAATAAAAGTACCACCATCCTAGCATTTGCCCTGAGCAACCAGGATGGGCACAGGTCAGAGGCACAGGTGGTGGGTCTCAATGATCCCAGCAGTGCACAGACTTGCTCGTCATCAACCATATCCAGTTCAACCAGGGGAATACAGTCCCTTGGGATCCTGCAACTCCACATCATAAGGCCCAATGAGCTCCTCCTGGAATTCCTCTAACTTTTCTGCAAAGAATGTAGAAAACTTAACAATTTCATTAAAGATCTAGAAAAAAAGGAGCCGTGATAAGAGTTGCCAATTCTGCAAAATTGTTCAAGACAGCTAAGTCCAAAGCAGACTGCAAAGCATTTTCAGGGAAGACTATGCAATAATGCAAATATTGTATTATTTTGCTATGACTATTTTTACCTTTGAGCAATGGCTTTTTACATTTGAGCAATGGCTAATTCACATGCATTCACTACTACTACTGCTGCTATTGATACATTTAACATTTCCTGTGTTCATTCAACATCATTTAAAAGCTTGCAAACAGATGAGTTTAATCCAAAATAGTTGCCAATGACTCCATTGCAAACAATGAATTTATTCCAAAACACTTTGTCAAAGATTTCACTTTTTAAAAAGAGAAAAATAATTCCTATGCAAATGAAATGCGTTAAAGGAGAAAATAAGTTGTATCTACAACTAAAAATGTTTGTTTTTCTTCTTTTGGTTTTAGATGATGGCAAACTCTCCTTCGAGGAGTTCAAAGCCTACTTTGCTGATGGAGTCCTGAGCAGGGATGAGCTGCAGGAGCTTTTTCATACAATCGACACACACAATACCGAGTGAGTAGCCTCTACTTACAACCAAACAAGGCCCTGATCTGAAGTTTTTGCAAAACAAAGCTGCAACTTGTTATGGGTAACAGCCTGATAAATGAGAACATGAGACTTGTCAGACCACTGGTCCACCTATCCCAATATCCTGTCTCTGACAATAGCTAATGCTAAATTCTGTCGAGTCTAGAATTCAAGTCATATGAGGAAAGGCTTAAGGAACTGAAGGGAGGCATTTTGGTATTTTTCAAATAGATAAAAGGGATGCAGTAAAAAAGAGGGAGAACATTTGTTCTTTTTTACCATAGGACAGGACAAGAATCAATAGGTTTAGATTGCAGGAGAGTAGTTTTAAGTTAAACATTAAGAAAAAACTTCCTATCAGAACAGTTCAACAGGGGAACAAACTGTCTAGGAAGGTTGTGGAATCTCCTTCCCTGGAGGTTTTTTTTAACAAATCTGGACAGGCATCTTTCGTAGATTCTTTAGGCGTAATGGGGTATCTTCTGTCAAGGCAGAGGGAGGACTAAATGGCCCTAAAGGTCCCTTACAACTCTCCAGTTCTATGATTCTAGAATTCTTTGGTTCCTGACAGCTTATGAAGGAAACATATGCATCAGTCATCATCATCGGGTGAAAACAGACATGACGCTAACCACCCTTTAACCACCCTTGGTGGTCATTTATGCATGTTTCAGGGCTGCATAGGGCACAATACAGCCCTGCAACATGCATAGATAACCACCAAGGGTGGTTAAAAGGTGGTTAGCGTCATGTCTGTTTTCACACATCATCATCATCATGGCCTGGGCCCTGCCTATCTGCGGGATCGCCTCACTCCCCATGTGCCCGTGTGACCCCTGAGATCGTCCGTGGGGGCCTTTTTGGAGGTTTCCCGGGCGAGGCGGGTGGCCACTGATGTGAGATCTTTTTCGGTGGCTTCCCCTGTGCTGTGGAATTCACTCCCGGAGGAGGCTTGGTTGGCCCCCACCCTCTTGTCATTTCGACATTTGTGTAAGACCTGGCTGTTCCGCCAGACTTTTGGCGAGGGGGCAGGGTAGGGTGGGGGAGGTGGGGTTTGGGAGGGAGGGTGTGTTTTTATTGTTTTAAAATTTGTAGATTTATTTTAAAATGTTTTATAGTTGAATTTTGTTTTGTGTACATGTTGTTCACCGCCCTGAGTTGCCTTTGGGCAGGAGGGGCGGGATATAAGTTTTGAATAAATACAAATAAATAAATCATCATCATCATCATCATTTATTCAGCAATAAGTCATTTATAGGAAACATATGTGCAGCAATCACAATTGACATTTATTATTATTATTATTATTATTATTATAAACATTTATATAGCACCAGCCGTGTACCTGGTGCTTTACAGAACAAAGATAAAGACGTGGTCCCTGCCTATGGCTTACAATCTAAAAAGACAAGGAGGGGGCGACAAGGAGAGGGGACAAGGGGAAGACAAGGGAGAAGCAAACAAACATGAAAGCGGCTGCGAAGTCTCAGGTGCACGCGCTTGGCTTGGTTAGAGTTAGGCAGGAGTCTGCAGAGGAGGGCAGACCATAAGTAATTTGGGGAAAGCAACTAGCAGGCATTGCGAAAGGCGGCACGGAAGAAGTGGGTCTTGAGGGATTTGAAAGTGCGGAGGGAGGAGGCAAGGCGGATGTGGGTAGAGAGGGAGTTCCAGGCATGGGGGGCAGCAAGGGAGAAGGGACAAAGGCGGTTAGGGGAGCATGGGAGACGAGGGAGAGTGAGGGAGGGGACAGAGGAGGAGCAGAGAGTGCGTGCAGGAGTGCGTAAGGAGATTAGGGCTGAGAGGTGGGGGGGAGCTTGGCTGTGAAGTGTTTTATAGGTGAAGAGCAGGAGTTTAAAATGGATGCATTCAGGAAGGGGGAGCCAGTGGAGAGAGGAGAGGCTGCACGTGGTCAAAGCGACGGGCTGAGTGGATGACCTTGGCAGCGGAGTTTTGAATGGCAATAAGGGGGGACAGGTGTCACTCACTGAGTGACCTCACTGTGATCTGTCACAGATCTCTCAGCCTAACCTACCTCAGAGTTGTTGTGAGGTTTAAAAGCTGAGTTAATTAGTTAGTTGTTAATGTTACAGTTAATAAGTTAAAGAATTGTAAGCCTCAGGGACAGGGTGGGATAAAAAAATCTAAATAAATAACAATAATAAAATAATACAGTAGTGTCATATGTACAGCAATGCTGTTGTAGTCACTGATAACTATGGGTGAAATTTTACAAGTATGAGAGATTTGAAAATCTAAATGCGAGTTTTGTAGGAAGCCTCTCTGTTAACTAGCCTTTTAATTAACTCTTCAGCTTGCAGAGCATTGTTAAAATATTGTAGCTTCTTACAGGGGGGAAAAAGTGCTCTTTAGCAAAGAAAGACAAAATAAAACTTAATGAGTGTTTTGCAGGCAAAATGTGTGGCACTGACTATATCAGTCCATTGGGGTTTTCTGGGGGAAAGGTCTAAGAATTCTTTAAGATGCTTTGAAGGTTTTTATTAACCCAATAAAAAAAACACTGTCCTTTAAAACAGACCACTTTTCCTTTTAGTTTATATAAATCATACATGAGTGCTAGCTGCCAGCCCAGCAGCAACAATGGGGTTGGGGAAGGGGCTAAATGAAGTTATTCATTCATTTGCAGTGGTCTAATGTATGGCCAAGGCCCCAATCCAAGATCAGATTTACCCCTGCGTTTGCACATAGAGTGTAAGCTGGCATGGTGCCTCCGGTGAAGTCTGCTACCTCCGACTCACTGCACTGCCACCTGGCTGAGAGAGAAGTGGCACTGCAGCAGCGGGTGCCGGTGGTGGCGTAGTTGGGAAGATGGGGCCTTGCAGGTGGGGTGTGGGGCTTGGCCTGGGGCACCATGTATGTACGCGCAAAGGTATTTGGACCCAGATTTACAACCATAACATCCATGCCATTTTATATCATATTAAATAATGTGAAACATTACTTAACACTGATTAAGTTAATGCTGATTGAGGTGGGTGACAGGATCAATGGAGGAGGAGGCAACTTCTTTTTCCCTTCGCCACCCCCAGAGATCTCCCGTAATGTGTGTGAGGCTGGGTTTTTCAAACATACAAATCTGCTCCCCGTTTCGACTCTTTTGACACAGTCGACTTAGATTCAATCAGACAGATATCTTTGTTCTTGCTGCTTCCATCCCTACCCTGCCACGCTAACTGCTTACTATCTCTGGACTGCCCTCTGTACATGTAGTTCTATACAGGGGCTTCACTTTTCTGGGGTTGTACAGGAAATATGCGAGATAGAAAATAATTCCTAGCTTTCTTCTGTTACTGTGTTTTATTCACAGAGTTTTTTGGTCAGGTCTCTCAGCAAGCAAAGTTCAAACCTCAACTTTCCCTGGCTGTCAATATAATTTCATACATACATTAAAGATACAAGAAGATTTTGATTTCCATTATCGTACTCTGAGTCTGAAATAACTCCAGTGTCTTATACTGTTATGTTGAGAAAGGCAGTAAGGAAAGCAGGCTTCACATAGCAGTAATTACAGATCTCTGGGTTCTGTTCAGCTAGCTGGGCAGGATCTCTACAGTCACTCAGGTGACACTTCTGTCTCAAACAAACCTCCTCTCTTGGAAAGGTAAAATAAATAAGTGATGCTTCAGTGATTTTAATTATCCATATAAAAATTAGCAAGCACAGCAACAGAATGCCAAGGAGCAAAATTTGCTGCTGATACGAACGATGTTTGATGATTACCATAATGGTCTGATCATATAAGGCTGTGTAAAGGCTGTGCTACTAGGTGAAGGGGATCCGCTACTGAGCTCAGTCGGAAACAGATCCCACCCCACACCAGGCACATTGCCATTTGTCGGAGCACTCGGTGTGGACACCTCCACAGCTGTTTCGACAGCAGTGCAGCGGAGCCATTTGCATCTCAGTCTACTGCTGCATGGAAGGTGGGAAGCATCAGGAAGGATGGAGGGAATGAGCCCACTGGAGGCATGATGCCACTGCAGAGTTGGCAGCATACCTTAATTTTCAGGGTCTTATGTTGTGGGTGTGATCCTCTGTTGGGATAGCATCAGCAATACTAAAGAATATACATAAAGCCATTTTTGCCTGCTGCCCCTAGGGCCTTCCATAGTGTAAAAGCACACATGATGGTGGCCCGCTTAGCCCCGCTGCGGCTCAGGACGACCCGCTGGCACATGTGTTTACGTGCTGCTAGATGTTGGCCCGGGACTGTCCTGGGGTGGTAGGTGGCTAGCCCAGCTGCGTCCTTGGAAAATCTCCAATGATGTAGCCTGGGCTAAGGGGTGCCCACACAGGCCAACACAGACTAGCATGTGTGTTCAGCTCTGCCAGCCCCGCCTCAGGGCATCATGGTTGGTCACCATGGCTTCCCGTCATGGCAGGGGTGGGGTGCTAGCAGGCAGCAGGATGGCCCTCTGGCTCAGACAGGCACATTATTTCAGTGCCTCTCCCTGACCTGGGCCATGTCGGCTGTGGTTTCCAGCACCAGGCCAGGGAGCCGCCACAATGCCCGGACATCTGTTTTTACCCAGAGGAAAGCAGTTAGGCCAGACCTGTGAGTCAGAGCCACTGTCGGTGGTAGTGTGGGCATGTCATACTAAGTAACTAGGAATCAAAAAGTTTCTCTGTAGTATGGGAGAGTTAAGATTTTTATTTTCCTAAATGTTGTGCAATTTACATTTGCTCCCCAAAAATTGGAGTTTGCATTTAATCTGTCTTTGCAAAACAAAAGAACAGAAAAATTAAGAGTAACAACAGGTTAAAAACCTCTCAGTTAGGTTTGTGTTTTTGCACAGCTCCATAACTATTAAACTCTCTCACTCTGCTGATACACCGTGCACCTACCTGTACAGCAGCTTCCCTGCCTGCTCTGACTGAACTGGTGTTGGAGGTGGTCTTGCAGTCCCCCAGAATGGAGACTTCAGTATCCATGCTGACGCCGGTCTTGGAAGGGTGGAGCGTGAGTTCATGGCTGCCCATGGCAACCATGGCCCTGTCTCAGATAGTTGTTGGACCCACACATGTTGGAGGACATACCCTGGACATGATATTTTGCACTGGCCTTGAGGTGGGGGATCCATTGGTGGGGGAGGTGTCAACAGTGCCTTTGTCATGGACGGATCATTATTTCCTCCAGGCCGGTATCCTGGCGCTCTGTCGGGGGGGGGGGG
>QEPC01011654.1:1968242-1984655 GCA_003113815.1 Sphenodon punctatus
AAAGGGAGGAACAAACAGCAATCCAAACAAGGTAGTCAATTTCACCACTTAGCTCAGGAGGGGGGCCAGTCTCTCCAGGGTTGTAGCTCTGTTCACCGGCACTGCTACACTTGCAGTGCCGGCCTTTGTAGTGCTGGCTCTGCCCCCCGTGCGTGCCTGGAGGTGCGCAGAGCGCCGCAACGTGGGGCGGGGCTCCAGGGCGTCTCGCCCCGTCCTGGAGCCATTTTCCCTGCCGCTTTTGCCTTTGGCGCCTCCGGCTGGGGGCGCCTGTAACGGAGGTGGCGTTACACTCCGGGTGAGTGGAGCGGGGTCCTGGAGCCTTCGGGGGGGCCGCCGTGCCAGGCAGCGGCTGCGGCGGCTGACACGCACGTTGGTCCCTGGGAGGTTACAGAGTCAGTTCGGTTGGTTCACCCCCAGAGGCTTATAGAACTAGAGAGGTTCCAGAATGCTCTGGGGGATATTCCCTCTGATTTCAATGGCTGTTCACATGATGACCTCATGACCTTTTGGAACTCTGTGTTGATGGAGGCCATCAACCGTATGGCTCCCAGGCATCTGCTCCCAAATTGCCAACAATGCAGGTCCCCCCTGGTATACAGAGGAGCTGCGGCGGATGAAGCGGGAAGGGTGGCAGTTAGAGTGACGGTAGTGTCATTCTTGCACTGAAGTTTACCAATTGAGACATAGAGTCTGGTTACGTACTTATTCTGTGGCGATGCGGACAGCGAAGAAGGTTTTCTTTGCTGCCCACATCACATCTGCTAAGTCCCATCCAGCTGAGCTTTTCCAGGGGTGAGGGGGCTGGTCAGTCCAGCCTCCCTCTGCCTGGATTCAGAGTTATCTAATGCTCGCTGTGACTTGTTTGTGGACTTTTTTGTGGATAAAATTGCTCATATTCATCATGGTTTCGACGCTGCACTTTTAACAGTGGGTGAACCAGAGGCAGTTGAAGCCCCATCTTGTCCTGTTTTATGGGATGAGTTTCAATGTGTGTCGTCCTCTGATGAGGAGGATGTTCTTGGAGCAGTTTGAGTCACTTATTGTGAATTAGATTCATCCCTGTTCTGGCTGGTTAAAGCCAGTCAGGAGACGCTAAGACCATTGCTGGCCGGGATAGTCAACGCCTCCCTTAGGGGGGGCAGGGTGCCAGACCACCTCAAGGAGGTGGTGATGCAGCCCCTGGTCAAAAAGTCATAATTGGCTGTTGATGCCCTGGTCAGTTATCGACCTTTTTAGGCAAGGTTATTGGATTAGTGGTGGCTCGTCAGCTTCAGGAGCATCTGGATCAGATCAGTTTCTTGTATCCCTCGCAGTCTGCCTTTCATCTGGGTTATGGCACAGAGACTGCGCTTGTGGCCTTGGATGATGACCTCTACTGAGAGTTGGACCATGGTCATTCGACCCTGTTGATCCTATTAGATCTTTCAGCTGCATTGGATATCGTTGACCATGAGTTGTTGGTGACTCAGTTGCGGGACTGGGCAGGGGTAGGTGGGACTGTTCTTGAAGGGTGCCGCTCCTTCTGGCCAGGAGAACTCAGCGGGTGGTGCTGAGTGATTATTCGTCTTCTCCTCGGGACCTCACGTGTGGAGTCCCACAAGGTTCTGTCTTATCCCCTCTCCTGTTCAATGTGTATATGTAGCCCTTGGGGGAGGTCATCAGAGAGTTTGGTGTAAGGTGTCATCAATATGATAATGACACCCAATTATATCTCTCTTTTTCATCAGACCCAGGGCCGGCAGTCTCGGTGCTTATCCGGTGTCTGTCAGCTGTGGGGGACTGGATGAGAGCGAGTCACTTGAAGTTGAATCCTGACAAGACAGAGGTGATAGTTGTGGGGAAAGCCGGGGGAGTGATGGCCCCCATTGCTGATGGGGTCTGTCCTCCCCTGGTATCTCAGGTCCGTAGTCTGGGGGTGCTCCTGGATCTGCAGCTCTGCCTGGATGTCCAGGTGGCGGCTGTGACAAAGGGCGCAGTCTGCCAATTACATCTGGTACGATGACTTAGACCGTATGTCTCAGACTCAGACCTTGCCATAATCCATGCTTTTATTACCTCAAGATTAGACTACTGTAACGCACTCTATTTATTATTTATATTTATTATTAAAATTTATGTGCCTCCACCTCCTGCTATAAGCATCTCGGGGCAGCTAACAACATTTTAAAATACATAATAAACTGAAATACAATGAAAACAACCTAAAATCCCCAGATTAAAATAACCCATACCCAAACCCTCCCTAACCCAACTCGCCCATCTCTCTCGGCAAAGGTCCAGCAGAACAGACAGGTCTTACACTGTCTATGGAAAGAGGGGAAGTCGGTGATCAAGCGAACCTCCAATGGGAGGGAGTTCCACAGCCATGGTGCAGCCATAGAAAACACCCTCCCCATGATTGATATCCGGGAAACCCGGGGGACCCCAAGGAGGGTGCTCTTGGCTGACCGCAGGGGCCAATCCAGGATCTGGAGGGTGAGGCGGTCCTGCAGGTAAGGTGGGTCCCAGGCTGTTTAGGGATTTAAAGATCAACACCTTGAATTGAACCCGGAACTTAAGACTATTGGCAGCCAGTGCAGAGAGCAAAGCACTGTGTAATGTGCTCGTGTTGGCCCATCCCCTTCAGGAGATGGTTTGCTGCATTCTGCACCAGCTGCAGTCTCCGAACCAGCACCAAGGTAGCCCGGCCCTACGTAGAGTGCGTTACAGTAGTCCAATCTCAAGGTAATAAAAACATGGACGATTGTGGCCAGTTCCGAGTCCAAGACATACGGCCTAAACTGACGTACCAGATATAACTGGTGGAATACCCCCTTCACTACAGCTGCCACCTGGACATCCAGGCAGAGCTGCAGATCCAGGAACACCCCCAGACTATGGACCTGAGATACCAGGGGAGGATGGACCCCATCAATGATGAGGGTCATCACTCCCCTGGCTTTCCCACAACCATCACCTCCGTCTTGTCAGGATTTAACTTCAGGCGGCTTGCCCTCATTCAATCACCCACACCTGACAAACACCGGGTAAGTACCGAGACTGCCGGACCTGGGTCAGATGAAAATGAGAGATATAGCTGAGTGTCATCAGCATATTGATGACACCTTACACCAAACTCCCTGACAATCTCCCCCAAAGGCTGCATGTACACATTGAACAAGAGAGGGAATAAAATGAAACCATGTGGGACCCCACATGTGAGACCCCGGGGAGAAGATGAAAAATCACCCAGCACCACACGTTGGGTTCTCCCAGCCAGGAAAGAGTGGAACCATTCAAGAACAGTTCCACTGATTCCTGTCCGGTCCCACAGCTGAGTCACAAACAACTCATGATCAACAGTATCAAATGCCGTATCTACGTGGGGCTACCCTTGGTGATGGTCCGGAGACTACAGCTGGTGCAGAAGGCGGCGGCTCATCTCCTTAAGGGGATGAGTCGTCGAGAGCACATTATTCCAGTGCTCCATTCTCTGCACTAGCTGCCAATAGTCTTCTGGGCCCGATTCAAGGTGTTGGTGCTGACCTATAAAGCGCTAAACAGCCTGGGCCCTACCTACCTGCAGGATCGTCTTACCCTCCGGATTCTGGATTGACCTCTGCGGTCGGCCAGGAGCACCCTCCTTGAGGTTCCCCGGGTGTCAACTGTTAGGGGCAAAATTCTCTATTTGACCCAAGTTATGTAGCCAACTAGTCCACTACTATCAGAGTCATCATCACCGCTTCCTTTTGAAAATGGTGACCGACTGTTTCTTTCAAATAGCCTGATCTCTGAGAGTTATCAAGTCTCAGGGACCTTCTTGGGGGAGGATCTTATCTAAATACCATGTAAAAATGCAAACCACACAGTGCTAACCCATAAGACAATTTTATTAAGCAGGTTCTTAATATCACTTATAGACTTATTTATTCTTAAACTGTTTCTAATTAAAAACACCATTCATACTTACAAAACAAGCATACATTCAAGTTGGCCAGACTTGAAGTAACTTGGTGCTGGGAGGCTGGGAGTGTAGCTCTCTGCGCAGTGCTGCCTCTAAGGCGTCCAGGTTAGGTTAGCTGCTCCAAAGGAAAGGGAGGGGTTGACAGTCTTTTATATCCTCCTTGTTAACCACTGTTTTGGGAAAACATGATCCTTATGAAAAATACATGTTGCAGGGCCTGCATTGGTGCCCTGTTTTATTTCTTTTCTTCTTATGCATCTAGGCAAAAGTTTTAACAGCCTGTCTGTGTTTCCACAGCTTTCTGTGTTTCTTTCTGTGTTCCTTTCCAAGGCTGAAAAATGTTGCAGTCTTCAATATTTTCCCAGCGCTTTCTGCTTCACACAGCTCTCAGCAATTTCTGGTTTCTTCAGCAGGCAGAATGTTACAATTTCACATACTCGCCCTCTTTCTCTGAAGATTTTCATGTCAGTAGTTCCTTTGTCTTCTGTTTATCTCGACTTGACCCCTGGTACTTTAGTTCAGTTCAAAAGTCCAGCTTCAAAGTGATGTTTTCCCAGAGCCCTCTGCTTCCAAAAGCTTGCTTCAAAGGTCTTGCTCCCCAAAGCCTCGGCTTCAGCCAGTGTTGACCTGAAAATCAGCCACTCAAAAACATTCACACAACACAGCCATGAGGAGGGCGTTCTCGGTGGCCGCTCCGTGGCTGGTGGAACTCCCTCCCATGGGAGGTCCACCTGGCCGTAGACGTCCCCTCCTTTCGTAGACAGTGTAAGACCTGGCTGTTCTGCCGGGCCTTTTCAGAGGGAAACAGGATGGGTGGGGTGGGGGTTTTATTGTGGGGGTTTTTAATGTGGGATTCATTTTATAATTTTATATGTTTTAAAATGTTGTTAAGTGCCCCAAGCTGCTTGTGCAGGAGGGGGTGGTATATAAATGCAAAAATAAATAAATAAATAAATAAATAAATAAAATATACAAGAAGACCTAAAGAAAACCAACCCACTGGGAGTGACTTTCCAGCTGTGTTGAGACGAGGAAACAGTTAGACAAAAAATAGCTGTCAGCTGCCCTTCCACCTTCTCTGACCTCTTGTGCTGGCTGGGGAGCTAACCCCACTGTGGACAAAAGTTAGATCAGCATTATCACTGATTCCATTTTTCCAGCTACGTTAGGATGGATGGCTATATGCTCCTCTCTCTCCCAGACTCCACCCTTTTGACCACTTACATAAGAACATAAGTAGTGCCATACTGGGTCAGACCAATGGTGCATCAAGCCCAGCATCCTGTCTCTGATAGTGACCAATCAACTGTTTCTTGGGAGAAGTACAAAACAGGTCACAATGGATAATCCATTCCATGTTATTTCTACCCTCAACAGTAAGAGGCTACATCCCCAAAACCTACTTGGCTAATAGCCATTAATGGACCTATCCTCCAAGAACTTCTCCAATCCCTTTTTAAAACTAGCTTCCCTACCAACTTTTCCTGAGGCAGACCACTTCCCCTGGCAATAAATTCCACAAGTTAATTGTACGCTGAGTGAAAAAAATACTTTTCCTTATTTGTTTTAAATCTGCTGCCAGTTTATTTCATGTAGTATCCCCTTGTTCTAGTACTCTTAGAGAGGAAAAATAACCGCTCCCTAATTACATGTTGCATACCACTCATGATTTTATAAACTTTTATCATATCCCATTTCAGTCGTCCCTTCTTCAAGCTGAAGAAACACAACCTATCAAGCCTCTCTTCATACGGGAGTGGTTCTACATCCTTGATCATTTTTGTTGCCCTTCTCTGCACCTTTTCTTGTTCTACTATGACTTTTTTGAGATGGGGTGACCAGAACTGCACACAATATTCCAGGTGTGGTCATACCATAGATTTATATAGAGGCATTACAATATTTTCCATTTTATTCTAGTCTATCCCTTTCTGAATGATTCCCAACATTCTGTTTGCTTTTTTGACCACCACCGCTGCACACTGATCTGAGGATTTCAATGTATTGTCCACAATGATCCCAAGATCCTTTTCCTGAGGGGTAACTAGGGATGGGAGAACGCGGTTCGGAAGTTCGGACTGAACTTGAATAGTTAGGTTGACTGAACCAAACGTACGAACCGAACTCGAATTTGAATGTTCAGTTCAGATGAGTTCGGAATTGAATTTCCATTGGTTTCAATGGAAATCACATTATCGGCTGTAACATTTTTGTTTTGTATACTATGTGGCTGAACATTGGGATGCCTATACCTCCAATAGAAAGCATTATGTGTACCAGATATCAAAATGATTGGATAAATGAATCCGATCTTAGAAGCAGTTGAATTATTGTATTTTGCAATATTCTACATATACATTCTTAGCTGTAACTTCTTTGCCTCACATCTAATGTAGGTGAAACTTGTCCAGTTTATACCCCTTCCCATATTTACTATTTATGCCAAATTACAGAAGGATTGGAAAAAGGTTCTTGGTGTTATAAGCAGTTAACATATAAATGTATGTCTGACTAGAACATCTTTGTAGTCCAACCAGTGTACATGAAATTTGGCAGGGCTATATATTACACTTTCATGATCATCTCTGCCAAATATCAGAAAGATTTTATAAAGGGTCCCAATTTTATATGCCTGTACAACATATGTAGAGAAGGGGCCTATGCCTGGGATTCTCTTATGTCACTGTGGTATAAGATCGGTTTGTGATGCGAATTGGCCAACAGAAATGTCAACCAAATATCCTCATTCTGTGCTGGGACCATCCCAACATATCTCCCCCACTTGTTTCTGGGAAGTCAGAAGCATCTGTTTAGGAAAGAGTCAATAGAGATTCTCTTATGTCCTCTGTCTCAGTGCTGCAGGATGTGATTGTGATGATAATTGGCCAGCCTGGATGTGTTTAAACTATGTCTCCTGACTGCTGGGATGCTATCTCAGAAGTCCCAGTTATGTTGCTTATGCCCGCCTCAGGGCCGCCCCCTATGCCCACCTCGAAGCCACTACCAATTGGTCCTGTAAAGCTAGAAGCTTGCAGTAATGTGTTTGGCCATTGAATGTGTCTGTCAGTCTTTGGGGTTGCTCCACATCCTTCCTCCTACAGTCTCTCTCCCCCTGCCATGCAGGGTGCCTGCCTCTGACTGGCACGGAATATGCTGATCTTCATCTGAATAATGATCTTCACAGGGACAATATCAATTGCTGATATAATTGGAGCCCTTTATCAAAATCTCCTGTACATTTGCTGAAATGGCAGGAAAGGTATTTGATACATTCTTGCCAAATATTCTGTAAACAGAATGGAATATCAAAATGTTACAGCTGGAAATATATTTTCAGGTTAATGTCTTATATCCTTGGGACCCTTTATCTACTCTTTCTAAAAAATGGCAGAAGTATTGAGCATATGAAGGGACGTAATATGCACAAGTTTCATGAACATTGGATGCAGGATAAAGAAGTTGTAGCCATGAATGTGTATGGAGCTTTTCTTAAAATCACAACATTCAATTGCTTCTGAAATCGGTTCCCTTTATCTAATCGTTTCAAAGTTTGGAACACATAGTGCCCTCCATCGGGGGTACAATCTCTTTAAATTTCATAAACATTGAATAGGAAACAAAAATGTTATAGCCAGAAATATGGTTTTCAGTTTTTTCTCTTTATTTCAAAAACCAGATGTCATTTTCAGTTCCTGATTGCACCGAACTAAAGACCGAACCAAGCCCGACTGAACCGAATACCAAATCCAAACTCAAAGTTCCACCCAAACCACCAAACGACCGAACATCCAAACATTTTGTTCGCACATCCCTAGTGGTAACTCCTAATTTAGAAGCCAGCATTGTATACAATTAGCTTGGGTTATTTTTCCCAATGTGCATCACTTTACACTTCTCCCATTAAATTTCATCTGCCACTTAGAAGCCCAGTCTCCCAAGATCCACTCAGGTTTTAACTACATTGAATAACTTTGTGCAAATGTGATCACCTCTCTCTTTCTTTACTTCCTTCACCAGATCATTAATGAATATATTAAACAACACTGCAAAAACTGACCATTTAGTTGTACTCTTTGCTTCCTATCTTTTAGCTAGTTGCTGATCCACAATAGGACACTGCTTCTCATCCCATGACTTTAATTTCCTCAGGAGTCTCTCATGAGGGACCTAATCAAATACCTTCTGAAAGTCCATATACACTATATCAACTGGCTCACCCATGTCCACATGCTTATTTGCACACTCAAAAAATCTAGTAGATTAGTGAGGCATGACTTTCCTTTCCTAAATCCATGTTGATACTTCCCCATTATGCCATCAATATGCTTAATAATTCTGTTCTTAACAACTGTTTCCACCAGTTTGCCCAGCAACGACATCAGGCTCCAATGTCTGTAGTTTCCAGGATCACCTCTGGAGCCCTTTTAAAATATTGGTGTTACATTCGCTACCCTCAAATCTTCTGGTACAGTGGCAGATTTTAGCAATAGGTTACAAATTGCCAATAGTAGGTTTGCAGCTTCATATCTGGGATTAATACCATCTGGTCCTGGTGATTTGTTACTATTAGTTTGTCAATTTGCTCTAGAACCTCCTCCAGAGGCACACTTATTTGTGACAGGTCTTCCAGTTCTTCACCTACAAAGACTCAGTCTGGCATGAGCATTTCCCCAACATCCTCAGCAGTGAAGACCAAAGCAAAAAATTCATTCAGCGTCTCAGTTTCTGATGTTCTTGAAAAAAAAATCTATTAATATTTTTTGTGTCTTTAGCGAGTTGTTCCTCAAATTCCCTCTTGACCTATCTTATTAATGTTTTACATCTAAGGCCATTTTTAGACAAAACGGTACCACTCAAGTCCACCCAGTGAACATGTGTGGTACTGCCCATTTAAAAGTGGTGGTGGGTGAGTGCACGGTCCCACAATCTATGCATTTCCACCCATCTCCCTGTGCAGAGCAACCAGAAAAAACCCGGGGCATAGGTGACCGGCAGGTGGATGGGGGCACACACTGAGTGCATACCCATTCGCTGCTGTCTAGATCCTTCCCCCATACACCAGAAGTGTGTGTGTGTGTGCTCCACTGGGTGCGCACAGACCTGCCCCTCCCCACAGCATCCATCTAAAAAATTGCTTAATTTGGCAATGTTTATTTATGCTCTTTCCTATTTACTTCATTAGAACTAGCTTTCCATTTTTTAAAGGATGCCTTTTTGGCTCTAATAGTCTCCTCCATCTTCCCATTTGGCCACACTGGCAGACATTTGGTCCTCTTGCTACCTTTTTTTATTTGCATTTACCCCTCACAGCATTTGCATTTGCATTTACCCCTCATGCATTTACCCCTCACAGCTGCTTCTTTTAGTTTCCCTCTAACTAGTCACCTCATTTTTGCATAGTTCCCATTTTTAAAGTTAAATGTTACTGCAGTAGGGTTTTTTTTGGGTCAATCTTCCTCTGATAGCGATGTCAAATTTGATTATATTATGGTCACTATTACCAAGTGACTCTACCACTGCTACCCTTTGCACCAGGTCCTGCGCTCCACTTAAGACTAGATCCAAAGCAGTTCCTCCTCTCATTGGTTCCAGGACCAGCTGCTCCAAGAAGAAGTCATTTACAGCATCTAGAAATTTTACCTCTGCATCACACCCTGAGGAGACATTCACCTCATCAATATTAGGGTCATTTAAATCACCTACTATTACTGCTTTTCCAACTTTAGTAGCCTGTCTAATTTCTGCTAGCATTTTACGGTCAGTTTCATCATCCTGATCAAAGGGTCGATAGTATAGTCCCACTGTTACACACTTCCCCATTGCACATGGAATTTCTATCCATAGAACATTTCACTTCCTGTAAAACTTTAATCCTGCTTGACTCAATGCTGTTTTTAACATATAGCACCACCCCACCACCAGCTTGATTTACTGTGTCATTTCAAAATATTTTGTACCCTGGAGTTACAGTGTCCCATTGGTTATCCTCATTCCATCAGGTTTCTGAGATAACATTATGTCTATATCTTCATTTAGTGCCAAACAGTCTTACTTCTTAGATTTCTAGCATTTGTATGTAGACACTTAAACATATTCTTTTTATTCTTATTCGGGTGTTTGTTATTGCATTGTTTGTTGTCTGTTCCATACTAATGCCCACCCATTCTCCCTCTGATTCTTTCCTGTCCTCTTTACTGGAATGTACTGTATTACTACTAATAACAGCATCCCTTCAAGTTGCCTCCGTCTGAATGACGTGCTCCACAGCAACATTTGGCTTTCCCCCAGATCTTAGTTTTAAAACTCCTCTACCACCCTTTTAATTTTTATTACCAGTAGTCTGGTTCCATTTTGGTTAGGCTCCCTCTTCTGCAAAGGTTCCTCAGTTTCTAACAAATCTAAATCCCTCCTCCCTGTACCATCATCACATCCACGCATTGAGACTTCAGATCTCAGCCTGCCTCTGGGGGCCCTGCCCGTGAAACAGGAAGCATTTCAGAGAATACTATCTTGGAGGTTCTGGATTTCAATCTCCTTCCTAGAAGTCTAAATTTAACCTCCAGAGCCAACTTTCTAGACCTTCCTATATCATTGATGCCGACATGGACCATGACAACCAGCTCCTCTTCAGAACTCACTAAAATCCTGTCTAGACGTCCCAGTTTAGAAAATGAATTGACTCAGGAGGGACGGCGGCAGCAGCTGCGCCTTTTGGCGCACTTGTCCCCACCCGGCTCCTGGCCTCTTCTTGACCCCTCCCAACAGGGCCTCCCAGAGCAGCGCAGCCAGATGACATCATCTGGCTGTGTCGCCCTGAGAGGCCCTGCTGGGAGGGGCCAGGAAGAGGTCAGGAGCAGGGTGGGGACAAGCGTGCTGAAAGGAGCAGCTGCCGCCGCCGTCCCTACTAAGTCAATTCATTTTCTAAATTGGGAAGGAGGAGCAGGGGAGGCAAGCCCTGGCAGCTGGGGAGACTGGGAAGGGGAAACCCCGAGGATTTGACCAATGCAGGAGGGGAGGAGGAGGCAAGCCCTGGCTGCCCCCCCCCCCCCCGGCAAGGTAAATAGCGTAGTGGGGTGAGGCGCAGAATCAGGCCCTGACTATGACATCATTTGAAAGGCAGGTACCGGCTTCAGGATCATTTCCCACAATACCAGCTTGATGCCCTTCTTCTCCAAGACTTTCATCCTTCAAAACAGCGCAGGGGCTGCAGGATCGGTGTTGGAACTGCTCTACTATGTCCCTGAAGGTCTCCTCTATAAACCTCTCAGTCTGCCTCAGCATCTCCAGCTCAGCCACTCTAGCCTCCACAGACTGCACTCTTTCTCTGAGAGGTAGGAGCTCTTTGCACTGACTGCACACATACGACCTCTCCCCAAGAGGAAGATAATCATACATGTTACACTTGGTGCAAAACTTAGATACCCAACCACGGGGTTTAGGAAGCAGGGGACAGTGATGCTACATTTCTGTTTTTGTGCTATTTTGTCAACGTACAATCTTTGATATTCTTTCTAGCAACTCTGGCCTAAAAGATTTGTGATGATCTGAGGAGCTCAGCCCTCATTTGCTCTGATTTGGAAGTATTTTGTAATCACTTGAATCGATGTTTACAAATGGTCAATGGAGCAGACCATGAAAATGCCACTCTGATTTGGGAGTATTTTGTAATCTCTTGAATCGATCTTTATACATGGTCATGAGCAGACCGTGAAAATGCCGCTCTGATTTGGGAGTATTTTGTAATCTCTTGAATCGATGCTTATACATGGTCATGAGCAGACCGTGAAAATGCTTCTCTGATTTGGGAGTGTTTTGTAATCGTTTGAATAGATGTTTACACATGGTCAGTGGAACAGATCATGGAAATGCCACTGTTCAAAATCTAGCTGTGTATGTAAAAGCGACATCTAGGAGGAACTCAGCAGAGCTCTGAAACCTCATGAATGGCTAGCTGGATTTTCACTTTGGAGCTGAAACTAAGAATAGTAAATCTAAAATCTCTTCTCAAAAATGGATTCATAGGCATGAAAACAGCAGATTGCAGTTAATTTTGTGACTCTAACTCTTGTTTTCACGGTACATCATCATCCTAAGCACTCATTAGGGTGGCAGACTGGAAAATGTCAGGCTTCTTAAGGTCAAGGAAGAAGAAAAATTATACTTGATTTGCATTTTGACTTCGTATTTCAACCTTAACATTATTCTTTATTCATTTATTTTTTAAAAAAAAAATCTGCTTCTGGGTCTTTGCATTGTGACTCATGAAATCAAAGCCTATGTCAAATCCAAATACCCATGAACCTTCTTCCTCCCACATTTTCTAAATGTACATAGAATAAGGAATAAAGGAGGCATTTCTTTTACAGTAGCTAGTGTATTTAAGCACTGGAACAATATGCTCATTATCCTTATTAGCAGCTGTATTGCCTAGTATTTTAATAAGAATGTAAACCGTTTCTTGCTTCAGTACAGTTCTTTCTTCCTATTTGAAAAGGTTAACCTGCTTTAGGTATAATAATCCTGGACCATATTGCTAAACCTTTATTCAGCAGAGCACCTAAGTATGCTCTTAACTTGGAGTATACCCTTAAATTCATCCCTAGGCAGTAAAGCTCTTCAGCCTACGCTGGAGGTTGAGCACATATTTAAGTGTATGGAGGAATCAGAGTCACATTCTAGCTATTCTATTGTGATCTGTTTCTCATTTTATGTCTCCTTAGTTTAAGCTGCTAATTATAACAATGCAGGGTTGTTTAATATCTAACAGTAATTTCACAGCAGATTAGGCTGCTTATCCTCTGGGCTATTGCTCGAGTGGTTGCAATCTGGACTGCGGTTGCTATGTTGGTGTCATATGAGAGAAACAAGAGAGAAAATATTTCAAATTATGCTTTTTATTGGGTCAGCTTCTGTTGGTGAGCATATGCATGCTTTCGAGCTATGCCATTCAAATAAGTGTATCCTGTTTCAGATATTAAAAAATTGAAATAGGTAGGAAGATTTAACAATAGATGGACTGCACTTTATAAGTGAAATCACTATCCTGCTAGTGCATGATGTAAGGGTTAACCTCTCTGCTAGTTACGGGTATCAGCAGTAGCAGTATGAAAAGGGAAGCAGATTCTGCAGAACTGGCCCATCCTTTTCCCCCATGCGTGAGTGGGGAGGAAGCAGAGCCTCAGTCATGCCCTCACAACACACCCAGAGGCATTGCTGTGTCAGTGCTTGGGGGACAGGCAAGTCAATTTTACTTATTCCTTCATGGGTTGCTTCAGGGGAAAACAAGAGTGTGCTGACTCTGAGGCTGCTTTTCCCAGGAACTGCTACTCAAATCTAGTGCAGCTCCCATCTTGTGTGAAAGGAGGAAGTGCAACTCTTTTGCCAGCAAGCTCATGCAATGGACAGGGTGGGATTTCACTACTCTGTCCGTTGTGTGAGTTTACCGATGGGAGGGCACTTCCTCCTTTTCCACGAGACGGGACAGGAGCTGTGCTAGATTTGAATAGCGCATGCTCCCACTGTGCCAAAGCAGTTCCTGGGAAAGCAGCCTGACATTGGGCAGGTCAATCATTTAGGCCAGGGGTGCGGAATCTTCTTCCTCCCATGGGTCACTTTGAAAATTAGTACAAGCTCTGTGGGCTGGATAGGATCTGGGCACTCAGGATGAGGGAAGGAAGGAGAGGGTCCAGATCACAGGTTTATGCCATGTATCCATCCTTGAGTGTATGCTCTCATCTCTGATCCCTTCCCGTTAGCTTGCTCTTTCAGTGCTTAAGGATAGGGACTGGATTCATGGTCCAGATCCAGGAACTGGAAAGGGGCTCAGTAAAAAAACAAAGCAGCTGTTGGCCAGATTTGGCCCATGGGCCAGAGGTTATTCATGGGGAGAGGGTTCCACACTCCTCCTCTATCTTTATGAGTCAGTGGTCCAAGTCAGCCTCGTCTGGAATTTAGCATCCTGTGTTCTTTTAATAAAATGGAATACAGGTTACAGATTTCCATTTCCTTGTCCTTTCTTATGTTTGCCTGCACTACAACAACCTATATAGCCATGCATCAGAAAGTAAACACAATTTCTTCCATGTGAACTTCATTCCCACCACCACCACAACGTTTAAATCTTTCAAGACAACCAATCCACCAGGGCACCTCTACTGTGGCTCCTGCCAGAAGTGGCTGCCTGGAGGTGTGTCTATGTGGCTCCCACAGGAGCAAGAAAAGCCAACCCACCATTTTCACCACTGTTACCACCAGAGCCTTCTAGGGGCTATGGGAGTTGGGGCAGTGTGTCATGTGGCTCTATTGCTGCTGCCTGAACCCATCAGACTGCCTGGGAGCCAGAGCTTTGATGCGAGGAACAAAGGTTGGGGGAAGCCACACTGTCCCATCCCCAGGTTTGGAAAAAAAATGACTCAATGTAAAGCACCTTTTAGCTCATGGTGATATGAAAATACTGGTATGCAGCTCTTGGCCTCAGGAGCTTTGTCCACCGCTGGCCTATGCAATGCATAGCCCTGCCGTCAAGAGAGGTCAGTTAGCTGATGGCTTTCCGGTGGGAAGGCTGAAATCTGTGTTCTCCTGGCTTCACGGGGAGCTCTCCAAAGTGCTGTCTGCAGCAAGAGAAAAGTGGAGATAAAGTGGTTCAAATGATCTCTTTTATTGGACCAAGTGTTGTTGATGGAAATAAGCAAACTTTCAGGCCACACAGAGCCCTTCCTCAGGCATGTAGCATAGCCAGTAGAAATATATAAACTGAACAAATGTAGAGCAGGTGAGAGGGGGCATGGAATGGGTTGGTGTGGATAGAACAAGGGGGGGGGGGGGGGGGGAGAGAGCGCGCGCGAGAGAGAGAAGTGCCAGACATTTACAAACAGCTGTAAAATTATATATTGGTATAGCAGACAAACGAAGAAACAATAGGTAGTGGTAAACACACAGAGATAGCAAACGTATGGGTTGAGGATATAGTGGGAAACAGGTAAAGAGGTGAAGGGAATACGCATATCAAAGCAACGGAGTTCATAGTAACACAAAGGTTGAATATTCAGCTGACAGGGTCAGTTACAGACGGAGAGACAAAGTGGTTGGAATGACCTCTAGGAACTTGAGGTCCCTGTGTTTGTCCCAAGTGACAGAGAGACAAAGTGACTAAGAGAATAGGGCTCTGAAGGGACAGATTGGAGAGGTCTGTTTTAAGGCTCTGCCTTGCAGTAAGAAGCCCAGCAATGAGGTTCCTTTGCTGACCAGTTGCAAGAGAACTGTTTTGGAACAAAAGCTGGGTTAAAGACCTTTGATAGTTGTACGCTCCCTGTGTCACCCAATAAACTCTGTGTGCAGGGATTGGAAATCGTGCCGTTAGGGTATATTTCAGTAGGACCAGATCCTAAGCTCGATCAACCCTCCCACAGATATTTAATATACTTTGTATGTCTGTGTTGTTCTGTGGGGGTCAAGAGATTATATTTAAAAATCAAGATAGGGCCATTTAGGGGGAAAGTCCTAATATTATTGCTCTTTAGTGGTTATTTTAGGTCATTGAGATAGCTGCAACGGGGGGGGGGGGAGCGCAGAGAGAGAGGAAGAAATATCAGACAAAAGGGTCTTCTGCTCTACATTGTCTAAGATTTTATTTGTGTCATGAGAATGAAATGCTGTCTATAAGTCCAACTGTTAGGTCTTAAACTACTTTGGATTGTTTCATTTTTGCAAACCATGTTCCCAGTTCCAACAAATCACTGCTAATAGCTTTATCATTCTCTTTCCATGTGGTTTTTCTCAAGAATTCAGCTTCAGACTGGGAAGCTGAGATGTAAGCTTCCTTCAAAAGGAGCATAGCTAGAAAAATGAACAGTATTTTTAGGGAAAAGTCACAGATTATAATGGGGTTAGCTAAGGTCAGCTAACATGTGCTCCATAGCACTATGTTTTAATATTAATTTCCACTGATGATTATATTAAACCATGCTGCATAGGATAGGATAGACCCTATTACATTAATACAGGCAAGCTAGTGAGAGCACAGAGAGCCCCATTTACTGCAGTGCAGCACAAACCATCTCCCAAATTACTGAAAGAGAGAGACTGGACAATCTTGTTTCCAAACAGAGACATAAGAAAAGATTTAAGAATCAGGAGAAAAGAGGCATGGATGACAGTTAATGTATGACTTTTATTGGCAGATTTGCTAATCCAGGCTCAGAATGGAAGGAGAGACTCTTTCACATGGACAAATTTCCATTAAAGCACTTCTGCTGTTATAGCCAGCCCCAGCAAGTCCTGTGGCTAAAATACTGAGTCCAGGCTTGGGCTACAGTGTTTGCAGATAGAATGAACGTTGTACAGATAAAGAAGAGAAGGGTGCCTCCTTCATGACTCACAGTTCCCTTACTGAGTCCAGGCTTGGGCTACAGTGTTTGCAGATAGAATGAACGTTGTACAGATAAAGAAGAGAAGGGTGCCTCCTTCATGAC
>QEPC01011654.1:1991045-2032927 GCA_003113815.1 Sphenodon punctatus
GGTTCTTTAGCTTGTACCCATCATGCTCTATAATATGAACCAGTGTTTTTCCCACTTGGGCTAACATATATTCAATACTATTTATATTTAATCTACTAATGCTACAAACAGGTGTTATATAGTTACTAAAGTCATCTAAACGCAGGTTTACAATCATGTGATATGGGGAGAATACAATCAGAATGCAGCACAAGTCAGTGTACACAGTTACTAAGATAAAAACAGGTTTACATGGCCAGGTGAGATTACAATAAAAATGCAACAGCACCAGCACAGAGCATGGGAGAGCCCCTGCCGCGGCGCTCTGAGTGCCTGCAGGCATGCACAGGGGCAGGGCCTGCCAGATAAAGCCCAGCGCCGCCAGTGCAGCAGTGCTGGTGATTGCAGAGACCAGCCCCCACCCCCCTTGACTGAGCATTTTGAACGTGTGTGACCCGAAAGAGTGAGAGAAGGCGAGACTCTAGCCCCAGACGTGTGGACCCCATTTGAGACTTCCCTCAGGTGAATTGGTGAGTGCCTGTGTGCGTGAGTGGAGTGTGGTAGTGCTCCCCCTCACCCCCCTTTCCTTCCTAGGCTATTTCCTCCCCTGTGTGAGTGTCCCGTTGCCCCCCCTTTGTCAGGTCCCCCTCCTCGACCCATTCACAGATCCTGCACAGATTCTCCCTGTTCCCTGCACCCCGTGGAGCATTTGAAGCATGTATGCTTTGGGGCGGACCTTGGCTCCCCTGTGTCCCAAGTGCCGTATGATGATAGAGGCCTGTTTTCTTTCAGTAGAGGTGAAGGCCACCACTCTATCCTGATGGGCATTGTTCCCCCCGCTAGTCACTCCAAGACTAGGATGAGCCTCGGTCGCGAGTGTGTACCCCGTAGGAGTGTGCGACGCCCCCCTCCCGGTGACAGGTTTCCACCATTTTGCCCGGCACAGACATCAAGCTTACTGGTCTATAGTTTCAAGAATCGCCTCTGGATCCATTTTTAAATATCAGGGTTACATTTGCCACCCTCCAGTCCTCGGGTACAGTGGCAAATTTTAGTGACAGGTTATAAATTACTAACAGTAGGTCTGCAATTTCATATTTGAGTTCCTTCAGAACTCTGGGGTGAATGCCATCTGGCCCTGGGGACTTGTTAGTATTCAGTTTGTCAATTTGCCCTAGAACATCCTCCAACGTCACATTGATTTGTAACAGCTCAATTCAAATGATACCTTTTATTGGACCAACTTCTGTTGGTGAGAATGTGCAAGGTTTTGGGCCACACAGGATCCTTCCTCAGGCATGTAGCAAGACAGAAATATATAGACTGAGCAAATGCAAGACAGGTAAGGAGTCATGGCAACGTCTTGGGTGAGAGGGGACAGGACAAAGTAGTTAGAGAGGGGCCAGTAGAGAGGGAGAAAAGAGCACTATATAAGGACCAAATGTCAACAGCAACTATTAGCTACTTAAGGAGTAATGTGTTTTTAAAAGGGTTGGACACGTTTCTGGAGTATAGGTTCATTAGCAGCTATTAGCCAGGTAGGTTTGGGGAATGTAACCTCTTACTGTCGGGATCTGGGAGTGAACAGCAGGGAATGGAGTGCCCCATTATGACCAGTAGGGTACTTCAAGTAACCGAGATTGGCCACTGTCAGAGACAGGATGCTGGGCTCGATGGACCATTGGTCTGACCAAGTCTGGCACTTCTTATGTTCTTATATTTAACTGTTTATAGTACAGAATATACAAAATGAAATAAACAATGATAAACTAATCAAATTTTCATTCCCTGTCTTTTCAGCAACCTGGACACAGAAGAACTATGTGGCAAGTTCCTTTTTAATTTTTAAAGAGAGCCATACATCTCAGTGCTTTAGGTGTAACCTACTGGATGATATAAATAAAAAGGTTCTGTAACCAGAGCTGATTTTCTCTTTATTCATCATGGGCAATTATTATAAATTTAGATGGATTGAGAACTCCTGAGGAAAATAATGAGAGATCAATATGTCTGTAAGGCTAAATCAGAATCGACTATAGAATTCCACACAAGCCTTACATCTGCCTTCTTCCCTATGGGAATAGATGCCCATTTTCACATGGAGGGGGGGGGGGATGGGTGTGCTTGTGCAGGGGCATAACATCCATTGAGCTAACCCAGCATAATGCCAGGGACCTCTAGGCACCAGGGGGCACCCCCGTGCCTGGGTTGGGATGGAGGAGGCCTGGGTGCAGGGCACCCCCACATCATGGGGGGGCGGTCCCCATCTCTCACCTGCCTCTGCCTGCTAATAGTGCTGTAGCAGCAGCAGCAGCAGCAGCGGGACACCTATCAAAGCTGTATGTAAACAAACAACTCCTCCCCATGTGAGTGATCAGAAGGTTGTTGCCTGTAAAGAAGGTTCTTCAAGACGGCTCCTAACATTCTCATAACTGGGTTTGTTGTGCATGCTCACCATATTCAAAGAGACCATGTGATGGTCTCAGGCTCCTCTAGCATAAAAAGCACTCTCCCCCTCCAACCCTTTCTAGGAATATAAGAAAATTCTATGTGGGACTCGAAGGGTGGTGGTTGTGAGAATGTTCAAAGGCATCTCGAAGAACCTTGTTTACAAGGCAGCAATCTTTTGTTCTTCAAGTGGCTCCTCACAGGCCGTTTTTACACAGCTCTGCCGGGTGGGGTGGGGATCTGTGGGCGCGCTGGTGTGTGGCCGGGGCATGCACACGACTGCACACGCATCCCCACTCATCCCCACTCATCTGCACCCACAGAGCAACCGCCGTGTCCCCTGGTTGCTCTGTGCGCGGGGACGAGATGGAGGGTGAGTGGGGATGCATGTTAGGTGCACGCGCATACGCACCTCTATTCACCGTGGGTGCCGCATCATTCACACGGAGCTCCCCCAACCATGAATACGCAGACAATTTCATGGTTGGGAGAGGCCCATGTAAAAAGGGCCACATTCTCACAACTGTCTTATACTACCTTAGGTAGGAATTTAGGATGTAAAGCAATATCTATTCTATCTTGGAAAATCTGCAATTATGGTTCTGAGCTTATTATTACTGCTATTTCACTAACCCTTCTTAATGAAGTTATTGCTAACAGGAATACTGTCTTTAACCCCCCGCCCCCCAACTCCATAACCAGTTCATTCGCGCCCCTCATATAATCAATTCACGCTGCCCCAGGGGCACAAATGAAATGGTTATGGGGGGAGCGTGAATTGATTATATGGGGGGGCGGGGGCACAAATGAACTGGTTATGGGGTGGGGGCAGCATGAATTTATTATGGGGGCACAACTCAACTGGTTATATATATATGTCTCTTTTAATTACATAATGCACTTAATAGGCTGGATGCATTTTGGGTGTCGTATGTGTGATAGCAGCGCCCCCAGGCTCGCCGGCAGGACACAAAGAGGGGGCCCATTTTGACTTCTTGGCCAGCAGCCCATTCCACCCTAGCTAGGCCCCTGTGCTCATGCGGTGAGTGGAGGGGTGTGGGTGTCCCTTTACGCGGACACACACACACCTCCACCCACCTCCATCCATGGGGCCTCCTCTGGTTTTCTGGATGGCCCTGTGAGTGGAAATGGGTGGGTGATGGATGAAAGTGTGTGTGTGCTGGGAGCGCACACGCACAAACACCCNTGGCCCTGGGGACTTGTTAGTATTCAGTTTGTCAATTTGCTCTAGAACATCCTCCAACATCACATTGATTTGTAACAGCTCAATTCAAATGATACCTTTTATTGGA
This sequence comes from Sphenodon punctatus, assembly GCA_003113815.1. Lineage (NCBI taxonomy): Eukaryota > Metazoa > Chordata > Lepidosauria > Sphenodontia > Sphenodontidae > Sphenodon > Sphenodon punctatus. Next base: position 1,994,786 of record QEPC01011654.1, read on the forward strand.
CCAACTTCTGTTGGTGAGAATGTGCAAGGTTTTGGGCCACACAGGATCCTTCCTCAGGCATGTAGCAAGACAGAAATATATAGACTGAGCAAATGCAAGACAGGTAAGGAGTCATGGCAACGTCTTGGGTGAGAGGGGACAGGACAAAGTAGTTAGAGAGGGGCCAGTAGAGAGGGAGAAAAGAGCACTATATAAGGACCAAATGTCAACAGCAACTATTAGCTACTTAAGGAGTAATGTGTTTTTAAAAGGGTTGGACACGTTTCTGGAGTATAGGTTCATTAGCAGCTATTAGCCAGGTAGGTTTGGGGAATGTAACCTCTTACTGTCGGGATCTGGGAGTGAACAGCAGGGAATGGAGTGCCCCATTATGACCAGTAGGGTACTTCAAGTAACCGAGATTGGCCACTGTCAGAGACAGGATGCTGGGCTCGATGGACCATTGGTCTGACCAAGTCTGGCACTTCTTATGTTCTTATATTTAACTGTTTATAGTACAGAATATACAAAATGAAATAAACAATGATAAACTAATCAAATTTTCATTCCCTGTCTTTTCAGCAACCTGGACACAGAAGAACTATGTGGCAAGTTCCTTTTTAATTTTTAAAGAGAGCCATACATCTCAGTGCTTTAGGTGTAACCTACTGGATGATATAAATAAAAAGGTTCTGTAACCAGAGCTGATTTTCTCTTTTTTCATCATGGGCAATTATTATAAATTTAGATGGATTGAGAACTCCTGAGGAAAATAATGAGAGATCAATATGTCTGTAAGGCTAAATCAGAATCGACTATAGAATTCCACACAAGCCTTACATCTGCCTTCTTCCCTATGGGAATAGATGCCCATTTTCACATGGAGGGGGGGGGGGATGGGTGTGCTTGTGCAGGGGCATAACATCCATTGAGCTAACCCAGCATAATGCCAGGGACCTCTAGGCACCAGGGGGCACCCCCGTGCCTGGGTTGGGATGGAGGAGGCCTGGGTGCAGGGCACCCCCACATCATGGGGGGGCGGTCCCCATCTCTCACCTGCCTCTGCCTGCTAATAGTGCTGTAGCAGCAGCAGCAGCAGCAGCGGGACACCTATCAAAGCTGTATGTAAACAAACAACTCCTCCCCATGTGAGTGATCAGAAGGTTGTTGCCTGTAAAGAAGGTTCTTCAAGACGGCTCCTAACATTCTCATAACTGGGTTTGTTGTGCATGCTCACCATATTCAAAGAGACCATGTGATGGTCTCAGGCTCCTCTAGCATAAAAAGCACTCTCCCCCTCCAACCCTTTCTAGGAATATAAGAAAATTCTATGTGGGACTCGAAGGGTGGTGGTTGTGAGAATGTTCAAAGGCATCTCGAAGAACCTTGTTTACAAGGCAGCAATCTTTTGTTCTTCAAGTGGCTCCTCACAGGCCGTTTTTACACAGCTCTGCCGGGTGGGGTGGGGATCTGTGGGCGCGCTGGTGTGTGGCCGGGGCATGCACACGACTGCACACGCATCCCCACTCATCCCCACTCATCTGCACCCACAGAGCAACCGCCGTGTCCCCTGGTTGCTCTGTGCGCGGGGACGAGATGGAGGGTGAGTGGGGATGCATGTTAGGTGCACGCGCATACGCACCTCTATTCACCGTGGGTGCCGCATCATTCACACGGAGCTCCCCCAACCATGAATACGCAGACAATTTCATGGTTGGGAGAGGCCCATGTAAAAAGGGCCACATTCTCACAACTGTCTTATACTACCTTAGGTAGGAATTTAGGATGTAAAGCAATATCTATTCTATCTTGGAAAATCTGCAATTATGGTTCTGAGCTTATTATTACTGCTATTTCACTAACCCTTCTTAATGAAGTTATTGCTAACAGGAATACTGTCTTTAACCCCCCGCCCCCCAACTCCATAACCAGTTCATTCGCGCCCCTCATATAATCAATTCACGCTGCCCCAGGGGCACAAATGAAATGGTTATGGGGGGAGCGTGAATTGATTATATGGGGGGGCGGGGGCGCAAATGAACTGGTTATGGGGTGGGGGCAGCATGAATTTATTATGGGGGCACAACTCAACTGGTTATATATATATGTCTCTTTTAATTACATAATGCACTTAATAGGCTGGATGCATTTTGGGTGTCGTATGTGTGATAGCAGCGCCCCCAGGCTCGCCGGCAGGACACAAAGAGGGGGCCCATTTTGACTTCTTGGCCAGGGGCCCATTCCACCCTAGCTACGCCCCTGGTCCTGTCTCTTATACACATCTAGATGTGTATAAGAGACAGGAGTGTGGGAGCACACACACACACCCAACCTACCATGGGCGCCGTTTCCACAGATACCCCCCACCGCACACCCACCGGAACACCCAGCGGTGGGTGGGGCCGTCTGTGTGAAAATAGCCGATCTGTCAGGCTCAGTCCGGCCCACCAGGCTGGCACTTGCTCTCAAGGGCTGGCTTCACCAAGCCCTTAACCCCACTCAGCTGCTCCCTGCCACAGATGTCCATTCAGGGCATGATTCTAGCTCATGCAGATGCAGAGGATGTAGTGCCATGATTCAGTTCCACCCACCTTTACATCCCATTCTGCCCAGTATGATCCTGCAGTTGAAATTTAGAAACAGTGTCCAGGTCAATCCTAATCCATGTTTAATGGAGCAGTTCTTAAATAATGAAGCATCAGATCACTGGCATGATCTTCTTGCAAAATATTGCTGAGGGACTTCTGGAGAAAAGTGACAGGCAAGAAGCACAGTATGCCAAAGTAAAGGGAACAATCTATCTCCACACGGATATCATTCTAAGAATTAATGAAGGAGGCAAAGGTTTACGGTGTGGTACAAAAATAGCATGTAGCATAATGGGAGATGATTACCAATCAATCCTGCTCTATCCATGAGCAAAGCTTGCACAGAGAAATTTGTCAGGCTTTGTTGTACATCCGTATAAGATATTTCTTTTGCACTTTAGTTAGCACCCTCCTCCCCATCAGTGGTAGAAGTAAATAAAGAATGGGCCTGGGGCCTTTCTGTGGGCAAGGTTTTGTCAGAACCGGCAGCACCAGCAGCATCCTGTTGGCTGCTTAAGGACCTGTGCCATCAATACTAAAAAAGGAGCAAGGGGTGTGGTACTACGCAGGGTGGTGACCCCGGCAAACATCTTTGGACTCAGAGCCCCAAGAATTCTTAATCTGCCTCTGTGGAAGAACATAAACTGCCATCCCTCCCTGTACTTGACAAAGTAAAGTTTTGTGAAAAGCATTCCAGTAACTTATTCACACTGGGAAGAAAAAAACCCCACTGACTGGATGAGGTTCCCGCATTGCTCATAATTGGGCTAGCTATTGGTTAGGTTTACATTGCTAGCTGTCTAAACGGCTAGACAAAACATTATTTGAGCGGTGTTTTTTTATTCTTTCAGAATATTTTTCCCAGCACCTTGGAGAGTATGAAAATGTGCTTTCTGCCTTAGAAGATCTCAATGTTTCTATTCTGAAGGCAATGGATACAACGAAGAAAGTAGGGGAAAGTTGTATTTATTGTGTCTATAAAGTTTCTGTTTCTTTTCCCACTAGAAATGTATGCACTATTGGGTTTAGATTTCTATCTTATCTCTGCATTGGGGTTACTGTTTTACTGTTGAACAAGTGACGAAACCTATCAGGACACAATCCAGATGCCTCCTGGGGACTCATAAGTGGTCTTGAGACTTCAGCCTTACGAATCATGTCTCATGAGTCATGACATTAAAGTTGTGGATCCAAAGACTTTTCCCCTTGGTGCTCTGCCAGAGTGTCAGCAGAGTAATTGATTTTAAGATTGGAAAGCTATAAAGTTAATTATTTGGGAGCAGACTTAGCTAAAAATTCTACCACATCCCTCAGGAATTAATTTTCTGGATGGATTCAGAAGCTTTCTTTAGTATAAACAGTGGGTGCTAACAAATAAGTGGCCTCCAGAAGTTTGCTGAGGGCAGCCCAGTGCTGCGTAATTCCCAGAAATGTAGAGCACACAGCATGGGTTAACCCGGCCCAAACTAGGGCACTAGGCAGCCAGAGGGTCAGGTCTTGCTTGTTAGGGTCCCCTGCAGCCCTGGGTCTGCAAGTACCATAGAGGAACGGCTAGTGCCCCCTCCCAGCTGACAGACGGCTAGGAGAGGGGAGCACAGAAGTCCACAGAGGCTTCTCAGGGGTGTAATCACCCCACAAAGATCTCAGCGATGTTCTCATATTTCTACGTTCCCTTCTCCCACTGTCCTTCGGGGCTTCCCGACAGCTGGGGGATGGGGGGCGTGCTGGCGATCTCTCTGTCCCCGTCAGGCTGCCCCCAGGAGTGGGGTGGGGTCTATGCTAGCACTAATTGTGGCTGTTGGTGCAAACCCATGAACTGTAGGCAGTGGGATGCCCATTTGAAGGGCTCCCAATGCTGCCCACACTGGTGGCTGCTCTGTGGGGACCACACGGGAGGGCTCCAGGTTTTGGGCAGCTCCCAGCCCATGCATTAACAGCCAATAGGGGGTCGTTCGTTTTCATTTTTCAGTTACTAAAACATATGAAGCCCCATTCATCTACAATACAAAAAAGGATGGATAAGCAAAGTTTGCAAACCATTGTCGTTTTCATTTTAAAAATAAACAATTGTGCATACACAAAATGGCCGCTGGGGCCATTCTGTGTATGTGCTGCCCTTTCCCAAATGTGCTGTTCCCCAAAGGGCAGCACATGCACACAATGGTCAGGTGGCCGGTTTGTACTTGTGCAGTGATTTTTTTTAAATTAATTTTTAATTAAAAATGGTGGGAAATGAGAGTAGGGTCATTTACAACCCCCCCCAAAACAAAGGGGGGTTGTAAACAAAAACTAAAATGGTAGGGGTGCCTTATTCACACCCCTAACACCCAGTTATTCAGACAAGAAAAATGAGCTGGATCTTGTTAGTAACATACTTACAGGATGCTGTCAAGATGCCATTTGAACGACCTTTGCATCAAGTTGCTTGTAAACGATTTCAGGATGTATATAATTCTAAATGAGCCACTGAGAAGTTTATCTTATTTATGTCCTGATCCTTGAGGTCCAGAGTGCAGGAACCCTCCACTTGCAGTGATTTCATTGAGAACTGAGGGCAGTCATCATCTTGCAGGACTGTAGAGCTGAAATAAATATTTGTGGTGAAATCTAATTATTTCATGCTATGCATTTAGTTTGGAATGAAGCAGATACAAAGTGCTATTCACTTCCTACATCATTCATGGAAATTAATATTTGTTTCAGACATTTCAGTTGCTTTGTCCACTTCAGTATTTTTCTTTATTTGATTATTTGGTTGAGATATTCAGTCACTTTGGAATGCTAAGCAACACTACCAAACTGAATGAAATACCAAAACAAATAACTTCAAATACTTGAAACAAAATACCAAAGTAAACAAAATGATAGACGTAGCCAAAACAAAAAATCTGAAATAACAAACACTTAAATTGTTCTCTTGTGGACAAATAATTTGAATATTCAGAGGGCTCCCCTGTCACCGGGGTTTGGGTGTTTGGGGCCCTCACTCCTTTCAGAGGCTGTCCCCCCATTTGCCCACCAGGCCAGCCGCAACCCAGTTGCCTGTGCCCACGTGGGTCCCCAAGTGATCAGAAAACCTTCATTGCAATCAGGGAGCTTTCAGAAGTCTGCACCCCTAGCCAAGGCTCCTTTTTATCTCCCCGCCCAGCCGTAACACAGAGAACGTTCTCTGGCCACCTGTAGCTTGGAAGTCTTTGCAGTGGGGTTGTCTTATATGAAAAAAGGTTCGTCTAGGCTCTCACCTAGATAGGAGTACCCCCAAGTGAACTCCCCAAGGCCAAATAACGACACAAGCATGCTAGGCTTGATTATAAAACATATTGAGTACATATAAGTATAAGGCCGTTGATCAGATAGTGCAAATCCATAAATCAAACATAAAGTCCACGCATTCTAAATCCACTGATATTCCCTGACTGTCTCTTACCCTAAGAGGTACAATACAGGTTCATCAGATGCTGTCTCAGTCTGGAAGTTGAAGACCGGGTTCAAATCTTAGTTCATGGCCAAGTCTTTAGTCCATAGTTTGCAATCTTGCAGGAGCTCCTCTCCTGAGCTGTTAACTTGTTCAAGTCCAAAATGGAAGAGAGTTAATTCTTGAAGAAGAACTTCCTTCTTCTTCCTCACAGGAGGCCTGAGGTCACTTCCTGAGTGTCCTGGCCATTGTCATTGTTATCAAGGTGGCAGAGTGACCTGGGCGTTGCTTGGCAACAAACTGCCCACTTGCCATAACAAAGGGAATCTCTTCCCCCCACTCTGGCAACTGGTTTCAGCATTCTGCTCCCACTGAGCTTACAATCTGTTACATCTTTATATTACATTACACATATCCTCCCCAAATGGGTGCGTTATCTCCTCCAAATGGGTGTGTTGCCCCCATGTCCCCATGACATCCCCAATAGGCAAGTGATATTCATTAATAGAAAGTTCCATTCTATTAATAAGGAGCATCAGAGTTTATTCTTGCGAGAGACAACCCTAAAAATAAAGTGCCTGATTAGCCACATGTATACAGATGTGCTTTGGGAAGAACATCTCATCTGATAATTACTGGAAGGAAAAAGAATGTTTCATTTAGGAGTTAGTTTGGAAGTTAATTACATAGGCAGAGTCTCAGCAGAGTAGTAAGAGCATTGGGAAGCAAGCATTACATTGACTGGAAACAAAACAAGTCAGGGAAATTGGGTTATATTAAGTGATAGATTTGGCTGTTTCAACAGCTTAATTAAAACATTCAGTTTGCTTGAACATTCTCTTGACTTCAGATTCATGCTTGGTAAATTTGCTTTCCTGTGGGGAGAGAGAGAGATTGACAGCTCTCTTTTAGGTATGCTAAGTCTAGAAATGAGAGAATATGGAAGAAAGTTAATTCATGTTTAAATTCAAATTTTTATTAATATTAATATTGATTCGCATTTTTCATCATATTTTATTTGACTGTGTTCCCAGCTTTGCATTAGATTCTGATCACATGCTAGCAAGCAAGATTTCTAATCATAGCATTCACTAAAAGGCCTAGTTTTAAATAAGCGGATTATCCTTTCAGGTTTGTTTATTTTTATACCGGAAAAGATTCTTGTCAGTGGGAGAAGTCCCTTCTGTACAATGGGAACCTAAGTTGGAGTGCCATCCTCAAACTCCTGGAGCTACCCATTGAGCTGAGGACACCAACACCTCACAGAATCAGGACTTGGGTTTCCCACACTGGCTGTTTGTTCATTCATATCTACGGGAGCAAAAGTTAAAGTCTGCTACATGAGAGATGTTAGCCACCCAACATAAAACAGTGTTGGTTGTCTCCTGTTTTAGAGAGAAAAGTCAGAGAGGCCTCCAAAAACCATGGAGTCCTTAATCTGAGGGTATTTTACTTGATGGGAGCTGAAGAATTGGGTCTTTTCATAAATTCCTCAGCCTAGAGTGCCGAGTAGAGTGAAACAAAATGTGTCGGCATTCAGGAGGCAGACAATCATTGGATCGGCTTGTCTGAAAATTCAAATTCCTGTCTGGTCAATAAGCTTTCAGTCCTTCCCTTGTACAAAATGTAAACTGAACTAAAGTGAGGATGTACTGTGTAAATGCAACATACATTATTTTCTATTTTCCTTGCATATTTTAAAACTGATCTTAATATAGCGTATCTAGATTGTCACCCTGGGAAACACTGAGCAGACACCCATGACATTTACATGGACACCTAAGACACCGAATGACAGGGACGCCCCGCCCAGTACAGCGACAGGACAACATGGCCGACTGAGGGTAAATGAAGCCACAGCACACAGCTCCGCCCATGGACCACCAGCCCCTGTGCAGGCAGGGTAGGAGGAAGCAGGGATGACAGGAGACACACAGTAGCGGACCCACCCCAGCCAGCCTCATGACAGGGACAGACAGCTGGGTACCACGGACCCCCCACAAACCACAACCCGCCCACACACAACCGTGAACACAACCACATTGGGAAGGGCATGGCCTAGGAGGTGGGGGGACCCCAGTGGGGGGCCAGGACTGGATGGGGCACAGGGGAGGGAGGCAGAGGGCCAAAGCAGCAGGGAACCCCAACACACACACACACACACCAGCAGAGGACCCGTACACACCATACAATGGCCCCCAGACAACATGCTGGGAATGGGACACAGACGGCCACGGCAGCAGGAATGGAAGCCCACAGCACAGCCAGGCTGGCAGGGAATGGCAGGGGGTGGGGACCCAGATCACAGCAACCAGCAACAAACCCGCTGAAGCCCTCCCCACACCAACAACGGCTCTGGGCATTGTAAAAGTAGGGAGGGGCAGGGCACCAGGACAGCAGCCAAGGGGATGGGCCCCTGGCCCAAGGGACCAGAGGGAAAGGAGAGGGCGAACAAGACCACCCCAGAGGACAAAAGAAGGAAAGCAAGACAGACGGGCAAGTGACCACAAACACCCAAGGGCAGGGACACCAGGAACACCCCCAAAGGAGACGGCAGAGCCACAGCACAAAACCCAGGAGTGTGTGGGCGGGGCAGGATAACCAGTCCCTGCCAGGCAACAGTGCAACAACCACCAAGAGGCATCAACACAAGAGACCAGGCCACACAGAGGAACAAGTCACACAACTGGTTAAGGGGGCAAAGCAGCTTTATAAACAGGGGGAAGGGCGAGGGACATGGGAAAGGTCCAATGGAGGTGGGGAGGCAGCACTACCAGAGGGTCCGAGGGCCGGGGCCTCACCCTCAATAGGGATGCCGGCCCCGGGCCCACCTCCAACGATCTGCCTGGGCGTGGTCCAGGTGGTGCACCGTGTCCAGGAGGTGCAGCAGCAGCTGCACAACCTCCTCCTGCTTCCTGGTCCACTCTGCAGTCATCGCCTGCACTAAGGGATAGAGAGCATGTGCCATCAGGAGGGGACAGTGGACCCCAACAATGTGGAACCCCAAACAGATACCCCGGGAGAGGGCCCTGCACACTAGGGATGTGTGAACACAGTTCAGAAGTTTGGAGTTCGGACTGAACTCAGTCTATTTGGACAACCGAACCGAACTTCTGAACCGAACTCAAACCGACCGAACCGAACTCAATCCAAACTCGAAATGACCGAACAGTTTGGTACCATTCAGATGAGTTCGGATGAGTTCGGGGTAAAAGATTGGACAGGTCAAACTCAGCTGGTAACAGATATAACTTTTTAATAACTTTTTAAAAAAACAAACATTAACAATAGAACAAGACATGAAGACATAAAAATAACAAACTTAAGTGTCTCAGGTCCAAACGATACCGATACCGAAAATAAAATCTTCGAAATCGGTATCAATATCGGTACTGATACCGATATTGATGCTGATTTTCCTAATGTTCGGCCAAACCGAACTCCGCCAAACCGAACGACCGAACCCAAACTCGGTTCACTAACCGAACGACCGAACCAAACTCAGTTTCTGAACCGAATGACCAAACAGCTGAACATCTGAACCGCATTCTGTTCACACATCCCTACTGCACACACCCAGCACACTCACTGATCTCATTGTATAGGCATGCCCCAGCACGGAGCTCCAAGGCTGGAGCTGGCCGGCCATCTGTGCCAGGCGGAGAATGGCCAGGAAGACAACCAGAGTAGCTGGAAGCAAGAAGGGGGAGGAGGAAGGGGATAGGGTGCAGGGAAATGGTGTGGGTCAGTAGGGGTCAATAACCACACATCACGCACAACCCATGCAGTGGCCAGGTACACTGAAGCTAGCACTCCACCTGCTCAGATCAAGGGGGACCATGGGCAGCTAACAAATGCCCCTTACATTGCCCACACTCATGGTCAGCAGCCCACCTCATCTGCTGCTCATCCATTGCCAACAGTGCAAATGGTGGCAACCAACAGGGGGTGCCAGGAGTGGTGGAAGGTGGGGCAGCCCAGGCAGGGTGGTCAACCAATGGGTCTCCCCCACCAGACAGCCCGGTAAATGTGTGGGCCAAGGCGGTTTGCAAATGCACACCACGATGGACCAGCCAATACACCCAGTTGGTTGACAACTCCTCCACAGGGAGAAGCAGGGGGTAGCCCAGAGGAAGGGTGGCTTCACAGGGATGCAGGACACCAGGTAGCTACCCGCAAATGAAGGACAGAGCTCTCAACAGGACACAGGGGGCCCACACCACCCACCAGGGCAAAACCAAGATCCATCATGGAGCCCCAGGGGAATGCAGCAGCCAGCACAGGAAGCCATCTTACAGCTTCAGTGATCCCAGGCAGGAACCCCAGTCACCCCCATCACACTAGCCAACACACACGGAAAGGGTCGCAGCCATGGGAGGGGCGACAGATGAGGAACACAGACATGAAGGCACATAAGGGGGTACAGTCACAGGCAAGGTATTTATTACTGATGGGGTCAAAGGGGGGGTACGGACAACCACAGGCGGGTGAACAGGTTATCATGGGCTCGTGTCCATTCCCCACAACCAGCAAAGTGGGGCACCGTTGCAGCCACTCCAAGGGGGATGGAGGAGCACAGTACCACTACAGGGATATGGGAGCTGGAGTGTACAGAAGTAGGGATGGGGTCTGGCAGACGGGGCAGTCCACCACCGGGTCACACAGTACTGTGGGCTGGAGCAGCAGGGCTCAGGAGGAGGCAGGCCACAGCACAAGCATGCCAATGGCAAGGCAACGGAGGGACCGTTCGGGATGCCCAGCTCATGGAGAGGCCGGAGGTTGTCCCTCTAACAGGTGCCCTGAGAGGAGTCCTTCCCAGGTGAAGAGGCCCCTGCGGAATCCCCATGAACGTATATGCTCCACCATGAAACGAGGCAGGAGGTGGTTCCCCATGGCAGCTGCAGCCTTGACATCCAGTAGGTTTGTCACCAATCGCAGGGCGCCTATTTCACATGCAGTAGGGGTCCCGGTCAGCAGTGGTCCACCAACATCGGTGGGTAGCAGGCCCAGTTCCCCAGGAAGGGCCTGGCAGTCAGATACTCCATGGGCTCGCAGTAGGATGGAGGTGTAGTCAGTCGCAACATGGGCACCCCCAGACTGCAGAGCCAATCCATACTCCGGACGTGCAGCCACCAGACGAAGGGCAGTGATCTCCTGTGCAGTCCATGGCACAACAATAGCGTCTGGGTGCCCCCACAGAGGTTGTTGAAGGAGGATGAAACCTAGCTCCCCAGCATGCCTCCAGAAAGCTGGACCCCCGAATGGATGGCCCATCACCCACATGTACCATGACAGGAGATTGAATCCATCTGCCATGGACAGGGGGTCGCTCATCAGCAGCTGGACATCACAGCTCTGCCACAGCATTCCCAACAGCATGTTGGCACACGGTGACCACTCCTCCCTTGCATCACTGCCAGCCCCAGGGCCTGTTCTACACCTTGCCATGACCAGTCCAAGGGCTGCTCCTCAGTTTGCACCGTGGTCCTATGGAGAGCGGCTGTGAATGAGCGCAGCACTAGGAGCTGTGCAGCTGTGCCAGTACACAGCTGATAGTGGGACTGATGGTAGGCCCTGTGAACCCCAGACCCACGCACCGGGCCAGAACATACCAGCGTTAGCGATGACAGATCATCGAGGCCACGGCTGCCTCTAGCAGGGAGCTAACGAGACACTCCATGCATCGTATCTTGATGGAACACAGCTGCACAGTGCCGTGGCCTTCAAGCGATGGGACAGAGGCACGACTGCTGCGGAAGCGTCCTGCCCAGTGAACGCACAGGGCCATAGCAGGGGCACAGGGGCTGGGGTGGCCCCTGGGCCACAGGGGTGGCTCTAGGTGCCCCTCTCCACAAGGCGACCAGGATGTCCGGGGGGGGCAGCGGCCCGGCAAAGGGGGATCCAGAACAGGTACATGGAACACACCCACAGTACTGCACCAATCGTTAGGCACACATCTCGGGCCGCCAGTGTACACATGTGTGCAGGTTGCAGTGCCCAGGCATGAGGTTCGGAGTGAGAGGTGGTTCAGGCATGTTGACTGAGAGGTGATAATGTTGGGGAGCAGAGCAGAAATGCTGATGGTGGTGACCACTGTGTGTGTGTCATGTTGGTGATACCATGCTGTCTGCTGATGAGCCCCCTGAGGAGAGGGCCATTCTGTTAACGGTCCTGGCCTTTTGCTTCATGATCCTGGCCCAGGTGTTCCAGCAATGGGCCGAGCTACTACTGCCAGGGTCCCACTTCTACAACCATGGCGAACAGCGCAGGAGAGTGGCCAACATGTGCCAGCACCGTTGCGGTGGGCACAGAGTGTAACTGCCCACCGGCATTCCCTGTTTGGTACATCTGTGTCCCAGGACATGCGCCTTATCCTTTCCCCGTGGCTGTTCAACCTCTACGGCTGCCATGTCACTGTCCCAATGTGGAGGTTGAATTGGATGTGGTCACGCACCAATGAATGGTGGAAGAACTTGCTGGCCACCTGGACGGACGAGGAATGGACGGACTACTTCCACATGAACCGCTGCCTATTGACCCGGCTCAGAGAACTCCTGAATCTGCATCTCCGGAGGCGGGCGACCAACATGCAGTATCCGCTGCCACCAGGGATGTGCTTGGCCATGGCCGTGTGGAGGCTGGTCACCCCCAATTCCTGTAGGAGCATTGGGGAGCAGTTTGGGGTGGGGAGAGCAACCATTAACAGGGTGCTCCATGACGTGTGTGACCTGATAGTGGAGCTGCTGCTCGAGCGGGTCATCCAGCTCCAGGATTCAGAGGTCGTGATCCGAGGCTTTGAGGACCTGGGCTTCCCCCATTTCACAGGCATGATAGACAGCACCCACATCCCTATTATCTGGCCCCCACATGCCAAGATGGACTATTTGAACTGGAAACAGGCATTCTCTATCAATCTGCAGGCCGTTGTAGATCACAGGTGCTTGTTTACGGATGTGTACACCCTGGCCAGTCAGGGAGGAGCCATGATGCGCAGATACTGCAGGTGTCCCCCTTCTGTGCACACATGTTTGATGGGGAGATAGCCCCCAACCTGTACCACATCATTGAGGGGGTCTCCATGGCTCCTGTGGTGATTGGGGACCCCGCCTACCTGTTGAGCCCATGGCTCATGCAGGCCTATCCCATGGCCCACACAACGGAGCACAGGCTCTTCAATGAACGCCTCTCGTTGGCTCGGAGCATGGTGGAGTGGTCTTTTGGCCTGCTCAAGGGGTGTTGGCACCTGCTCATGAACAGGAAGGAGCCAGTTTGATCTTGAGCATACCCCCATCCTTGTCCTAGCAGCCTGCATCCTGCACAATATCTGCGAGACTGGGGGAGCTGCTCTTGACTACCCCCTCCGGTGCAGCGAGAGGGCCCCATGCTTCTAACCAACATGTCCAGGGTGAGGCGTTCTGGCGCATATCTGAGAAGAATCGGGATGCTCTGTGTAGGTACATTGTTGCCCAGATGGCTGGAAACTGACTTGTGCCGCTGACAGCTCCCCCACCTTCAACCGACTGCGTAACCTGTCTCACAAATAAATGATATGAATGTTCTGTGTGCATCAGTGCTGTTGTTTGGGTAGGAAGGGTTCCCCAGTCCTGTGCAGCCAATGGCCCACACCACAGGGTCACCCACTGGCATGTTGCCATGGCAAGCGACCCGCTCCAGGCCCTGGCCCGGCACCAGCTGTCTGTCAGCATGGGTGGTGCTCAACCACTGTCCATGTGCAGGCCTGTACCCAGCCATGGGTGCTATGCTGTTGCCCACCTGGCTCCTTACAGGCCACAGCTGTACGTTACCCGCACCTGTACTGTGAATGCTGTGCCCCCGTATGCAGGTGGAGCACCCCTCCCCACCCCCATTGATACAACGAACAACTGAGTGGTATGGTACAACAATTGTTTATTAGGGGTTATTTACAAGGGGGGGGCATTCACTGTTTGTGGGGCCTTCCCCGTGCCCGCTTCGGTGCTCCACCAGGGCTCACTCACCTGCGGACCCTTACGGCCACCGGCCGCAGTGACCGGTGGCCTGATGGCCTGGGCTCTCTGTTTTTCACTGGCTGCTCAGCTTAGGACTACGGTATTGGACCCTGCGATGTTGGAACATAAAGTGAGAGTTACAATACAATCTGGCCTGTTACCCCCTGCACCACAGCCCTTTCCATTGCCCTCTGCTGTTGGCGTGCATCCCCATGCAGCATCCCTTCCATCCATCCCTCTGCAGGTGGTGCTGTGTTCCCCTCCAACAGCCTCCACCCCCCCACCCCCCCTTAGCAGACTGATATGTGTTCCGGCTTACCAGAACTGGTTGGGCGGCCGGCATGGGTGGTTCGTCACCTGGAGGTTCCAGGTTGATTGGGGGTGGCTGTGGTTCCCAGAGGAAGGCTCTCGGAGGCAGCTGTGGAGGAACTGGAAGGGGTATGGGCCGGAAGAGCAGCCCCACATGCTGCTGTTGTGGGTCTATGTGGAGGAGAGGGACCCTGTCCACCAGGCCAGGGAAGGGCTGCTGCTGGGAAACCGGGGTTGGCCAAAGTGCAGGGGAGGGGGCACCTGCACCTGTGGGAGGACACCCCAGTGGTACTCTCCTGCCATCCCTCGATCCGGGCCTGGAAGGGGCACGTTGCGCCAGGGTTCTCTCCACTTGCGCCAGGAGGAGCCCCACTGTCTCCCCTATGAGGTCAAGGGCTTGGGGCCCACCCAGTAGCTGTGGTGACAGTGGAGGTGGTCGTCTCCTGTTGAGGGTATTGCAGAGCAGTTAGCATGTGCCTCGCGGCCTGTGGCGTAACAGAGTTCACTGGGGTTTTACCCCAACCTCCAGGCACCCCGTTACCCACCTGTTATCTGGTACTTTTCCGCTGCCACCACCCAGAATTTACTTAGGCCGCGAGTCTCATCCCTCTGGGGAGAATGAGTACTCTACCTTTTTCTTTAAACAGACAGGCCCGCAAGCCAGAATAATTCAGTTCCCAAGTACTGCCACCGGAGCGTACAGAGGCATATTTGCTAACACACACACACACACAGTTCTTTTAGATCAGAAAAAGGAATATTACTTTAATGGTATTTTAAACCAAGCATCACAGGCTACAACCATGTGATGTACTTTGAATCCTTGAGCAAAAGCAATTGATCAAAACGCAGTTAGGCTCGAGGGCCCTTTTTGTAGCATCTAGCCTAAACTGGTCCCTCAGATGTAAAATTCAATTACTCACAGCTTTAGGTGTGCCTTTGCCTTGCAGCAAAGGGGTTCAGTCCTTAGGTTCAGTTTAGTAAAAACAAGCCAGGAGCCATTCCCTTAGCTCCATAGCAAAAGGTCAGTATATCAGAGCAAACAGAATTAAAACTGGAAGTCTCTTTTTTGAGAGGCGGGGCTTAGGTCTTTTTAAAAGCCCCCTACCCCTCTTTCATGATTGGTCCTTGGGAGGTTACCTGGCTGTACCTACTCCAATCAGAGAAAGATCCCCCCAGCCATGCTGGCTGTAGGCCCCTTCCCCCGGTATTGCGAAATCCTGCTATGCAGCCGGTTGCGAAACCAGGCCTAGTCAACCTGGAAGTCAGAGTGTCAGTGAAGGTCACATGGAAAGGCAGGGATGCTCCTAGCAGCTTCTGCCACATGGCCCACCTGTGCTCCCTTGAGGAGGACCTCTCCCCAATCCCCCTGGGGGGCATGGCCAGCTTACCTGACTGTCCCGGAGCCACTCCTCAGCTGTCTCCCTGGTGGTGCATTGCTCCTGTGTCTGGGTGCTCTCCTGGGGGTGGGGTGGGAACCATCAGTTGGCTGCTGCCCGCCCTGTGTTCCCTCAGGTTGGTTTTCACTATTGGCATGCGGGACACACACACACACACACCTGGGTTCTTGATGTACCCTCACTCTTACCTCACTGTCGGTAGTCCTCTCTTCCCCATGCCCTGTGACTGTGGTGGTCTCAGGGGATGCAGACGGCGCGGGTGTAGCGGTATGCCCTCGGCCCGGTGAAGGGACAGGTGTGCTGTGTTTAGCCATCCTTCCCACCTCCCCCCGCCCCCTTCGGCCCGTGGGGCTGGCCCCCCTCCCTTGGGCATCCTGGGGTCCCTCTGCTTACCCTGGCCCATCCCACGCAAGTCGCATCGCTGGCTTCCTTCATCTTGTTGGTCGCTTTCCTTCTGGACATTTTGGGAGCCGGCGCACTGCTATCATGTTTCAGGTCTCCTTTAAGGGCTCCCGGCCGGATGGCCGGCGTCTCCCCAGGTTGTCGTGTCTGCTTGGGGGCACCTGCGTGGCCTCTCTAGCCATCTCTCTGTGTTCTTGGTGGACCCCTTCCTGCGGGTGTGGGTGTTTTGGTTTTTACACGGATGGATGGGTGTTGAACACCCATCTCCACCCATCTCCACACACCTCTACCCATCTCCACCCACGGAGCATGCCGGCTCCTTCCCGCCTGCTCCGTGGGTGTTGGTGGGTGGGTCGTGCATGTGCACCCACCCACTTGTGGACGTTTACACGGGCACTCTCCCACCCATCTGATGGGTGTTCGTGGGTGGATGATGTCCATGTAAAAATGGCCTATACCTACATAATGATGGGTCATAAATTAGGAGTTGTTACCACTCAGGGAAAGGATCTTGAGGTCATTGTGGACAATTTATTTAAAACCTCAGCTCAGTGTGCAGCGGCAGTCAAAAAGGCAAACAGAATGTTAGTAATTATTCAAAAAGAATTAGAGAATAAAACAGATAATATAATAATACCACTTTATAAATCTATGGGACAACCACACCTTGAATATTGTAGGCATTTCTGATTGCCCCATCTCAAAAAAGATATAGTAGAACTGAAAAAGGTCCAGAGAAGGGCAACAAAAATGATCAAGGGTATGAAATGTCTTCCGTATAAGGAGAGGCTCAATACAACGGAATCTAGTGACAGAGCTTAAGGGAGATAGATCTTTATTTAAGGTTTTATTCAGATACTGTTTGTAGAAGCAGTCTGTCTTGCCACCTGGTGGAGACTGCCTCCTCCAGAGTAAATGCACCAATTCATGTACCTCTGCAAGGCTAGACACAGCTGACTAATGAGCATGTTAACAGGAGATCCTCACAGCTAATGGACTGGAGGGCAGCTAATACGATTTCACTTTTGTGAATTTAACTAAGGTCATTTTGTTCTTTTACTTTGGTTTCATGCTGGCTTAATTTTACTAAGTTAGGCAAATTGGCCAACATTTATGGGAGCAGGATTCTTTGGCTACAGACTGCAATTAAAGATCAGTTAGGGCAGCATGGTGTTACTATTACCAGGTTATTTGAGAGGATAGTAAGCTAAGCAGCATTTCTACCATGGGCACAGATCTCTAGCCAACCACCCTCACAATTTCTAATAAATATACTTGGCTGTAAAAGAAAGAAAATGCTACAGTTCAATAAATTCTCATGGGCTTCTTTAGTCCTGGAAAGCATTCTAAATATTAAAACAAAATTGGTCTGATCTATTGTGGTAGCAGTCACTACTTTAGACACACAATGAAGAGGGTCACACATTTCTAGAAAAGATAAGACAAAAATAACTATCAACACAAGTTTCTTAGTTCATCAAGGGCTACTGAAAACAGCAGAGGTTTTTTTTAACCTAACAACAACAAAATGAAATAACAAAGCTACGCTATACTGCGGGCTTGGAAATAGGAGTCTGTCCAGCCCTTTTCTTTGGATCAGGCACCTTCCCCTCCCTTCCTCCCCTCTCTCCCCCCCCCACCCCCCGCTTTTCTTCTTCTTCAAGATTTGGCCACTCTTAATCAGACTTGGGTCTGTTCTAAGAAAGCATGTTAACTCCTGATTAGTTAATGTCCTGAGTAGTAAAGCCATTTGTATGACTGTTTCTAACCAGAGGTAAATTACTACGTGGCGACTGTAATTCAAAGAGACGAGCCACACAAACAGTTAGTGTGTGCTTACTCCAGGTTAAGGTATATTTCATGTGAACAGACCCTGACTCTGTGTATTGATATACATGGAGTTTAATGAGATTCAAGGTGGTGGAATCTTGTCCTTGAGATCTTCTTCCTGGGTTGAATGTAGTGCTCATTGCTGTATGAGTAATGGGGATCCTGTAGTTATTCACACAGTGGCATAGAGAGAGACAGATGTAAAAGGGCACACATATTCAGATTTTTTAAAATTTTAATTGTGTTCCCAGTGAGTGGGCTTTCAGTGCAAATGACATCTTGCTAGAACATGCAGAGATAAACCCTTGAGGATGTGACACTGATCCATGAGAGATTTATCGGTAGGCAAGTAAGAAAGTGAATGCATGTAGTATTTATGAGGTGACTGCAGGGAGAAATGGGAGAAGGAGGCTTTAGTGCACCACATGCTATTTGACTACTTCTCTCCTGGGAATAAACTGCTACATGAGTCACTTTCGTTGCCAAGGAAAGCAGTGGATAGAGAAACATTTGGTTTGGATTCCTTTTCCTGTAGCTGGCAGGTTTTAATTTTCCTTATCGAAGTGGAATATGAGATCATTGTGTTTCTTCCTTGTCTTGCAAAATGGGAAGCATTAAAAATTAAAGTTCTCCTTTTCAAAGTTTTTCCTCATTCTTTTCTCAACTGTAACAGACACCAAAAGACAATTAGGCTATTTTGTATGCCTTTTTAGTACCCAGGATAGACCTACACCAGAGGTTCTTAGACTGTGAGGGATGGGGTAACATTCACAGCTGCTATTTGATGTACTTTGCATGGCTTTGTTAAAGCCTTGGGCCACAGAATTTGGCTGAAGTCTCAAAATGGGATCTCGCAAGCAAAAGGTTTTGGGTACTATTGACCTACATAAATCATGTATTTTAAGACTTGAGGTCTTAACATTCGTTTCTAAAACTCTAGAAGTAAATGGCCTGATATTCTCATGGTGTTGAGCACCTAAAGTTCACATTGACAGCAGTGGGCTCTGCAGTTTTGAAAAGTAAGTCATTTTTAGTATGGGTTTGGGAACCTAACTTCAGATATCCAACTTTGAAAGTTTCACATCTGTTCTATTTATTAATAAATTTATTTATTTAGAAGGCTGAGCTTTGCTGGATCATGTTTTCTCTTGGCCTTTCTGTCTTCTATTACCAAGAAGGCCTGAAGTTGAATGTGCATCACTACTGCTGATGGAGACTGACAATACAAAAAAATAAAAATAAATTAGAACCCCACCCAGAAGAGAGATGCATCAATTCTCCCTGTTTTCTCAGTCATGCCGCAGAATGTATTTCTTTAGGATAATTATATGCTGTTGCTGCTCAGTGATCCCGTCTTTTTCCTGCATGGAAATAGCTTTTGCAGCATCAACATTGGCATATGGCCTAGTGTGAAGACAGGCCTTAACATTAAATATTCCCATTATCAGGAGCATTATATTACCTTTTTCCATGGACTATTATTATTATTAATTATTATTATTTTATTATAAGCAAGCATTTATTTAGCGCCAGCAATGTACCTGGCGCTTTACAAAGTAATTGAATAGACACGGTCCCTGCCCTAGGGCTTACAATCTGAGAGACCGGGGGAGCGGTGGGGGAGGCGAAGGAAGGGGAACAGAGGGAGAAGCAAGGATTGTAACATTCACACGGATGTGATGTCCCAGGTGCACGCACTTGGCTTGGTTACATCAAGAATGATGGCTGGTTGGTCCATGTGGTGAGGATATGAGTACACAGACCTTAGGTAACAGATTGTACTGGATGGAGGGTATCAGCAGGAGTTAGGTGAGGGGAGCAAGAAGTCAGGGAGGGCAGAGCGGAAGAGGTGGGTCTTGAGGAGGGATTTGAAGGTACAAAGGGAGGGGTCGAGGCGGATGTGGGCAGGGAGGATTTGTATAGAGGCATTATGACATCCTCAGTTTTATAATTTTAAAGCCTCTCTAAAAACGATGCACTGATTAGTTGTTTAGCAGCTGGGATGAGCATGCTCCTCTGGAGCCCCCCCTCCCCACATCAGCTGTTTGGTGGCTAAGGTGAGTGCACTCTTCTGAGCCCAGTCTTCAGACCACATCGTGTGGCAGGGCTGAACAGGCCAACCAGATGGGAGGTGGACTGTTACACCACATTGGCCTGTGTGAGACAACAGTAGCCCACAATGCATCACTGGCCTTCTCTGGCAGACGCATCATGTAGCAGCCACCCACCCCAGGATATAAGTGGGCAAACATCTGGTCATTGCCAGTCTGACAGTCAGCTGAATTGTGGGCTAAAGTGGGGTAAGGTGGCCCAGTGTGGGTTAGTGTCTCATTGGGGCCTTACCTTTAGAGAAGAGGTGAGATGATGTTAACACCCTGATCAGGGTTAAACTGCTGCTTTAGGGTCCATCTCAGCTATGAGCTAATTCCTATGAGCTGCAGACCTATGGATACAGCTGTTACTATTATTATTATTGTTTATATAGCACCAGCAGTATACCTGGCACTGTATAATCAATAGTTATTAGACAACTGTTTCTATCACAGCTAATTGGAAACATTCTAGCAACTGTTATGATAATATATTATAATCAAATTTAGAATAAAAGGGTAAATACAATAACCAGAGTGAACAAAATGCAAAATATTTCAGTAACTATTGAATTCCCTGTTCGTCTATCTGACAGTTTCCTTGCTTCTTCCATCTTTCATCTCCCTCCTTCCTTTCAGACAGCTCAGTAAAGCTTTTGGCTAGAACAGCAATTTAATTTTGTTTACATTGTGATAGTCCCTGAACATGCACACGCCCTATTATTCTGGGCAGAGGGATGGGCTGTGTTGGCTTGCAGGGCACAAAATGAGTCAAAGGATTTATAAGCTCTCTTCACTACTGCTCCAAACTGCTGCTTTTCAGCACTTCCACAACCCCATTGTCTTTCTTTCTTTTTCTTTCTTTCCCTTTGTGCAAATGGTAGTATCTTTTCTTGCTTTTTCTTAAAAAAAGAAAGAAAAAAGGCAAGAAGTTGCATCATTATCTTTCTTGGTGGTAAGTGACTTGAAACTGCTGGTCAAAGCAGGGGAGAGATTACAAGAGCCATTAAAACCCCACAGACTTGTATATTTTCAGTACAATTCCTTTGAATAAGCTTACAGTAACTATGTAAATCACCACACTCTGATTGGATCATCAGGATGATGATGATGATTGTTGTTGTTGTTATTATTATATTATAAGCATTTATATAGCGCCAGCGATGTACCTGGCACTTACAAAGAACAAGATAGACATGGTCCCTGCTCGAGAGCTTACAATCTAAAGACACGGGGAGGGGAGACAGGGAAGGGGAAAACAGAGGGAGAGACAAGGGATGCGACATTCATGAGGATGCGAGAGCTCAGGTACACATTCTTGGCTTGGTTACAGTAAACTGGGAGTTTGCAGATAACAGGTGGGGGATAATCCTGGGTGGGGATGATTAGCAGGAGTTTGGAAGGGCAGAGCGGAAGAGGTGGGTTTTGAGGAGGGACTTGAAGGCGTGGAGGGTGAGGGCAAGGCGGACGAGGGCAGGGAGGGAGTTCCAGGCATGCAGGCCAGCAAGGGAGAAGGGACGAATGTGGTTGGCAGAGCAGGGGAGACGTAGGAGGGTGGGGATGGAGGAGGAGCGGAGTGCTCGAGTAGGGGATCGAAGGGAGATCAGGGCACAGAGGTAGGGGGAAGCGAGGTTGTGAAGGGCTTTGTAGGTGAAAACAAGGAGCTTGTGCAGAATACGCTCAGGAAGAGGGAGCCAGTGGAGAGAGGAGAGGAAAGGTTTCACATGGTCAGAGCGATGGGCTAGGTGGATGATCCTGGCAACAGAGTTTTAAACAGAGATAAGGGAAGAAAGGTGGAAGTGGGGAAGGCCAGTGATGAGGAGGTTACAATAGTTGAGGCGTGAGATGACTAGGGCATGGATGAGAGTTTTGGCAGAGGAGAGACAGAAAAGGGCGGATCTTAGCAATGTTGTGGAGGGAGAAATTGAAGGATTTGGCAATGGAGTCAATGTAGGGTTTGAAGGTGAGGTGCGAGTCAAAGATGAAGCCTAAGCTGCGAGCATGGGGGACAGGAAGGATGGAGACCCAGTCAATGGCAATTGACAGGGAAGAGGGAGAGGAAGGACTGGGAGGGAAGATAAGGAGTTCAGTTTTCACCATGTTCAGTTTGAAATGGCGTTGAGACATCCAGGTGGAGATATCGGAGAGACAGTTGGTGAGACGAGTTGAACCAAGGGGGAGAGGGATGGAGTGGAGAGAGAGAGTTGAGTGTCGTCAGCGTATCGGTGGTATTGGAAGGTGGTGCTCCCAGAGCCGGTGGAGGAGGGAGAGGAGGAGGAGGAAGCGGTCGCTGACCCAGCCCCTGGACCTTCGGTGGTGGTGGCCGGCTCATCTCATGAGGAGCAAGTGGTGGGCACAGGAGTTGCTGCCAGGTTTGTAAACTTTTTTTTACTTTGAGGACAATAAAGGCTCTATCCGTTAGAGCGAGCTCACTGGCGTGTGGGTGCATGCATGGGTGGTGGGCATCAGTCAGGCACAAACAGTGGGCATCAGCAGGTGGCAGCAGATGTCTGCCACAGAGAGAGGGTACTGTAGTGTGGGGGGCTCTTCCAGAAGTCAGGCACGAGCACGAGCAGCACCCCCACCCAAACGTGTGCCTGTCAGCCATCCCTAGTAAGGGTCTCCACTCTCCAGTTGCCATCCCTACACACACCCAAATAAGGGCAGGATCTGCACATGCCAGACAGGGTCTTTCCAGTTACCATCCATAGTGCCCCAAGGAGGGCAGGATTTGCACATGCCAGACAGGGTCTCGTCTCCATTGCCATCCATCCCTAGTACCCAAAGAAGGGCAGGATTAATTGCACGTACCATCCAGGGTCTTTCCAGTTGCCATCCCCCGCTAGCACCCAAATAAGGGCAGGATTTGCACGTGCCAGCAAGGGTCTCTCCATTGCCATTCCTCCCCAGCACCCAAAGAAGGGCAGGATTAATTGCACGTGCCAGCCAGGGTCTCTCCATTCGCCATCCCTAGTACCCCAAGGAGGGAGGACTAGAGGCATCGTCATAAATGCATGATATTAGTTGCGTGTTGTTTATGTGTTCCTGTTTTAGAGAGGGTGATGATGCTGCCCCCGGCGCTGGTGCCATGCGCAGGACACCAATGGGGTTGGAGGTCGCCAGTGCCACCCCCAGACAGTGGGCGGACAAGGTCAAATGTCTGGAGGTGGTATGATAAGGAGAACAGATTCGCCATCTGCAAGGTAAGGCATGGCGGCTGGAACAACAGGGTATGCATTTCCCTCTATGACCTGTTAGGAACGGAAGTCCCCTGCAGAGAGAGATTGGCGCCCACCCACTTGTGGAGACACAATGCAGACAGGCAGGGCTTGACACAGACCATTGGTCTGATGCAGTATGGCACTTCTTATGTTCCTATCTTTTTATGTTCTTTAGACCTGTAGAAAAAGATTCAAAAGGGCCAGAGAGGTGACTACATCAGGCCTAATCACGCACGCCAAAAAAACGCACAACCTGATGGTGAGGCGAGGGATCTCTGGCATCGAGCATCAGTGCCAGAAGAAGGGGGGAAGGCAACCCAAAAGAGATGACACCAAAGCCCTTCCCCCTCCTCCAGCTCCAATGTGGAGTCCCCTGGGCCCTGGGAGTCTCCAGCAGCAAGGGCCTTTCGGGCCGAGGTGGAGAGGCCCACCTGGGACTTCGTGGTCAGCCTGCAGCAGACAGCAGCCACCATGGAAAACCAACTGGTGGAACGGTTCCAGGCGGTCAAGATACGGGAACAGAAGGTGGAGGCGTATGCGTAGTATATCTCAAAGTACGTCTCCACTGAGATGGCTGACCTGGAACTCTTCCGCCAGTCGGTCTCCAACTGGCAGGCGGCCGTGGCAGGGGCCGTTGACTATGCCGTCGAACACGGCTATGAAATGCCAGCGGGTGTGATGCCCCCTGCTCCTAGCTCCCATGCACTCCTTCTGCCTTTCCCCCAACTTCCGGGGGGCCAGGCCCAAAGACTAATAGATAGATAAGTTTCCTTTCTCATTTAAAATGTTTGGTTTTTGTTTTATAATGTTGTTGTTGTTCTTGTTGTTTTGTTAATAAAAGTTATATTTGTTGTTATTGTTATGAGCTTTGTTTGACCAATCTTTTATCCCTCTGTGCTGAAGTTCAGGCTGGGAGGTGGCAGAATCTCATGCAGCTTGTCGATCCCTACCAGCAGCACCTGGCACCACATGTAGCGTAGTTAAGGTATTAACCCAAAGATGTGCAAGGCAGCAGCAGGGTCTCAACTTGCAGACAGCCCCCCAGGAGGGGCAAGGCTTGTGTCTATGTGGGTGTGCCAGAGAGAGAGAGACAAGCTCTTTTGGCAGCGGGCATCTACGGGTGGGTGCGGAGGAGTAGGCTGGTGGGGAAGCAGGCTTGCAGGTGGGTGCCGGTGACCGCTGGCCAGTCAGGCATGAGCAGCAGCAGCACCCAGGATGGAATGACAGCCCCCCGCCCCATGACTGGAATGATGGTCCCAGAATCTCATTGATGGTTCCTGGGACAGGCGGGCATGTGACTGCTTCAGGTGCAGTGGAATGACAGTCTAAAGCCTATGGGAGTGAATGATGTCCCTAGAATTAGTGCATGGTTGGGCACACTTCATTCAATTAATCATGCAATAGGTGGTAGCATAGCAGGTACAGGAATGCACACAGGCAGGCAGGCACATATAATACGTTGTGTTATATTCCATCTCATTCTGGTAGGTTTGGTGCTGGATGTGGGCATCGGGTGCATGAACACAGATGGGAGTTCTTCCTGGTTCTGGCAGGTGGCAGCTTGAGCTGGACATACACCTACCGCCCCCCTCCACCCCATCTCTCTCATTCTAGCGGGGAGCCTCTGTCTCTCCTCCCCCTCATCTCTATCTCTGGCCATATAGTGCAGGTGACAGCATGGGTGGGATCGTGTCTGTCTCTCCTTCTAGCAGCTTTATAGGTCATTACCAGCACCTTGAATTGGGCTCGGAAGATAATAGGCAGCCAGTGCAGAGAACAGAGCACCGGTGTAATGTGCTCACAGCGACTCATCCCCGTTAAGAGATGGGCCACCTCATTCTGCACCAGCTGCAACCTCCGGACCATCCCCAGGGGCAGCCCTACGTAGAGTGTGTTACAGTTGTCTATTCTAGAGGTGATAAAGGCATGGATGACGGTGGCTAGATCTGAGTCCAAAATATACGGCCACAAGCCATTGTACCAGATGTAATTGGCAAAATGCTCCCCTCACCACAGCCTCCACCTGGAGAGCCAGGTGAAGCTGTGAGTCAAGGAGCACCCCCAGACTACGGACCTGTACGGCCATAGGGAGGCAGATCCCATCGATGATGAGGGCCACCACCACCCCAGCCCTACCCACCAACATCACCCCATCTTATTAGGATTCAACTTCAGATGGCTCGCCCTCATCCAGTCCCCCACAGCTGCCAAGCACTGGGTGAGCACTGAGACTGCTGGGTCTGGTTCTACAGAAAAAGAGAGGTAGAGTTGTGTGTCATCGGCATACTGATGAAAATGCACCCCGAACACTCTCACAACCTCACCCAAAGGCTGCATATAGACGTTGAACAGGAGGGGCGGACAGAATAGAACCCTGTGGGACTCCACACGTGAGGTCCCGGGGAGATGAAGTACATTCCCCGAGAACCACACGCTGAGTTCTCCTGGCCAGCAATGAGCAAAACCATTCAAGTACAATTCCACCCACCCCGGCCCGGTCCCGCAGCAGAGCCATCAACATCTCGTGGTCAACGGTATCAAATGCAGCCAACAGATCTAATAGAATTAAAATAGAAGATCTACCCCGGTCTAATTCATGGTGCAGGTCTTCAACCAAATCCACAAGCACAGTCTCCGTGCCAAACCCAGGGCGAAAACCAGACTGCAAGGGATCAAGGAAACTGACCCGATCTAGATGCCCCTGAAGCTGCCGAGCCACCACCCATTCAATAACCTTCCCTAAAAAGAAAAGGTTAGAGACTGACCTATAGCTGGCCAAGGAGCTATCGGCTTGAGCAGGGGCTTCACCACCGCCTCTTTGAGGTGGCTCGGCATCCTGCCCTCCCTAAGTAAGGCATTGACAACCTCCACCAGCAATGGCCCTAATGTCTCCCAGCAGGCCTTGACCAGCCAGGCTGGGCACAGATCTAATTCACAACAGGTGACCCTTATAGCCCCAAGGACATCAGCTGCATCAGCAGGTGACACCCACTGAAATTGATCCCACGAAATTGGACAAGGCGGATCCTCCACCCCCCTCAGGTTCACCTACTGTTATAAGTGCAGCATCGAAGTTGCGGTGAATCTGAGCGATTTTATTTATTATTTATTTTTATTTATTTATTTATATTTATTAGCCACCCCTTCATGCCCATGGCATCTTGGGGTGGCGTACAACATAAAAGTAGTAAATAAAACAATAAAACACAAGAAATAAAAACATTTTAAAACCCATCAAAAAAGCCCCACTACCCCCCACACCACCACCCCAAACCTTTTATCCCATCCCCCCCTCCCATCCTCTGAAGGCCTGGGAAAGCAGCCAGGTTTTACAAGCCCGGTGGAAGGCCAACACACTCGGGGCCAGATGGGCTTCATCCGGGAGGGAATTCCATAGTCGTGGCCCAGCCACTGAGAACGCCCTCTCCATAGTAGCCCCCCGCTTTACATGGGCGACCTCCAGAAAGGTGCCTCCGGAGGACCTAAGGGGATGCTCTGGGACGTGGAGGGTGAGGCAGTCCCTGAGGTATGAGGGGCCAAGACCGTGTAGGGATTTATAGGCCAAGACCAACACCTTAAATCTGGCTCGGTATGCTATAGGCAGCCAGTGCAGTGTGCGGAGCACAGGGTGATGTGTTCCCATTGGCCCGTCCCCGTCAGGAGACAAGCCGCCGCGTTCTGCACCAGCCGCAGCCTCCGAACAAGCATCAAAGGAAGCCCCACGTAACGCACGTTGCAGTAGTCTAGCCTTGAGGTAATGAAGGCATGGATGAGGGTGGCCAGGTCGGGTCTGGAAATATATGGATGCAGCCTCCCCACCAGACACAGCTGGTGGAAGGCAGTCTTGGCCACCACCTCCACCTGCCGATCTAGGTGGAGATCTGGGTCCAACAATACCCCCAGACTCCGAACCTGCTGGGCTACGGGAGGGCGGACCCCCTCTACAAGGGGAGCCAACACCTCCCTCGCCCTACCCACCGCCATCACCTCCATCTTATCAGGATTGAGCTTCAGTCTGCTCTGCCGTAACCAATCTGCCACGACCTCCAAACATTGGGACAGCACGGAGATGGCAGGACCTGGATCAGTTGAAAAGGAGAGGTAAAACTGGGTGTCATCAGCATATTGGTGACAACACACACCAAAACCTCTCACAATCTCCCCCAAAGGCTGCATAGTGGAGACAAGATGGAACCTTGCGGAACACTACAATCCAGGGTCCGGGGGCTAGAAGACTCAGCCCCCAGGACAACCCGTTGGCTTCTCCCTGAGAGGAATGACTGGAACCATCCAAGAACAGTCCCGTCCAGACTCCCCATGGCTCGCAACCGTCTCAGCAGCAGCCCATGGTCCACTGTATCAAAGACAGCTGAGAGATCTAGCAGGACCAGAAGTGTTGAACATCCTGTGTCCATCTCCCAGCGGAGATCGTCCACCAAGGCCACCAAGGCCGTCTCTGTGCCATAGCCGGGGTGGAAACCCGATTGAAATGGTTCAAGGAAACCGATGCTGTCAAGGTGAACCTGGAGCTGCAGTGCCACCGCCCATTCAATAACCTTTCCTAAAAAGGGAAGGTTAGAGACAGGTCAGTAACTGGCGAGTGTATCCACATCCAAAGATGACTTCTTCAGCTGGGGGCACATCATGGCCTCCTTGAGACTGGGGGGCAAACTCCCCCTGAAGAGACGCATTGATTAGGCAAGACCACCTCTGACACCAACTCAGCTAGGGCGTGTAGGGATGCTGCCATATAGGTAGGTGTGCGGTATATGAGCAGCAGCCCCAACCTGTCTCCAGCCAAATTGATCACCAGATGGATCCGCTCCATGCTCAAAATAGTCTGCACTGGATACCTCGTCACAGGCTGACAGAGTACCAGGCTGGAACGAGCTCAGCCAAAATTTAATGGGTGAGGTTTGCACCCTTAGAGCAGGTAGCATAAACACTCACTCTATACATTACCAAAAGCCCAAGGTTATGGCCTTGGGGCCAGATCACAGGGATATAACTGGCATATTTTTATTTATTTTTTATTTTAATCCATTTATATCCCGCCCCTCCTGAGAACAGCTCGGGGCGGCTCGATTAGCACCCCATTGAGCATGTGCAGTCTTTCTTAGGGCTGTGCTGAAAGCACACCATTTGTTTTCATTTTAGTTTTCATTTACAAAACCCCCTTCATTTTGGGGGGTTTCATAAATGTCCCTACTGTGTTCTAGGGGGGTTTCATTTTATTTTATTTTATTAAGAATTTTTTTTAAAAAATCAGTCTACATTCACAAAATGGCTGCCAGGGCATTCTGCATCTGTGCAGCCCTTTCCCAAAATGGTGTTGGCAGTGTCAGCACCGTTTTGGAAAATGGCTACACATGTGCAGAATGGCCCTGGCAGTTGTTTGTGCATGCGCAGTGATTGCTTATTTGTATTATTTTTAATAAATTAAACAAAAACAAACACAAATGGATGAAATTAAACACGCTTTTGCTTATTCATCCATTTTCATAACATTAGTCAGAAACATGAATGGGGCTCCATTCATTTTTGTAACTAATTAAAACAATATGGATTGCACACCCCTACTTTATCTTTTATTTGAGATTGTGCTTTGCAGCCAGTAATGAATGGAATACCCACCTGAAGGAAGCTAAAGTCTCTGCTACTAAAACCATGCAAGGGGTCCTATGGTTTACCCATAGGTATGGTGGCAACCTCGTAACCCCAGCTCTGACTGAGGTGTTTGCCCAGCTTCTATATGTTGCAGAAATATGGGGCTGGAAATGCCCCAAGGAAGTAGAAGTGGTGCAAAATGATGCAGCCACTGAAATGTGTGGTCCTTTTCCAAAATGGCCCAACCCAGAGCAAACCTAACCCCCACGGCCACCCCCAGGTGTGAGGTTTGCACTATACAAACACTGTGCATGTGCTAAGCAATTCTCATAAATTTAATCATTGCAAATGTGCCTCCCCCTAGCCTGGGTTATTTCCAACTCCCAATTAAAAGCTTTCTCTTGGTACCAGGCTCAAACTACTGATAAGGAAACTTCTCACAACACTACATTCCTAGCCTGCCTTGGTACCCTGCAAACCAACTATTCTGGGCTATACAAAGCAGGCTACCAAAAGGTCATGCATACAGCTCATAACAAACAAGATGGATTCCCAAGCAAGAGCAGGCCGAATAAGACATATAAGTGTCCCTAACTGGCTCCACCGATTTACAATGGGTCTTCCGCAATCTTTCACTACACCCACATATGCAACAACGCAGGCAGGGGGAGCATCCGTCTGACCGCCGGTGGGGCTGGGTGGGGGTGCGTGCACACTCCCACGCTCTACTCACCTTCACCAATCCCCCACGCACTGAGGCATTGGGGGAAACGGAGGTGCCGCCATGCGTGGAGATGGGTGGATGTCTGTGTGATGGCCCACCCACCCACCGCACACCGACCACAGCCTCCAACCATCCCCCCGCGCCACGACTCCTTCAGCAGCCCCTTTGAAAAGGGCCTTAAATTGTGTGAGCCCCTTGGGGGTACTGACCTGCCTATCATAACTATTGATTGCACAGTTCCAGGTACATTGCTTGCACTATAATAAAATAATAATAATAATAATAATTAATAAATAATTAATAGCAATTTATTGTTTTAACCATTGGTTGTAACAGAAGAAAAACATAAACATAAAAATTGCATAAGTGCAGAACACCAGAGCAATCAACTATAATAAATAATAATAATAATAATTAATAAATAAATAAGCAGAGATGATGAAAAGGTAGGTGAAACCTACCACCATAGAAATAATTTGATATCACTCAACATCAGTTCTGAGCGCTTCCACTTCTTCATGCGGATAACTGTCAAACCACCCTTTTAGGGTCATCCTACGTGGATTGAGTAGAAGGTAACAGTAAAATTCTGAAGAAGAACCTAACTAAAACATTTCCCTGTGATTCTGGATTGGTACATTGTGCTAAATTCATTTCTTCTTAATTCAGCAAGCCTCCCATGGGTTTAATTTAGAAACCTGGACCCTTATTTGTATAAATTCATAGACTTGGTTGCTCATTTTCTGCTGGCAATTGAGTTCATCATTTTATTTGCTTGGGATAGTGCAGAATATAGCACCAGTTATACAGTAAAGATAATCTTATGGCAAAAAAAATAATTTCCAAGCCCTGCAACTATTTTTATCTTGTGCTGGGAGAAGCAGTGTAACTGGGTTGCATCGAGCTCTCTGTTTGTTTTGTATCTCATTTATTTATAAGCATGACCACCCCAAAAAACTCAAGCCAAAAGACCAAAGCAAAATCCCCAGAACTCAGGCTGGAGGCAAGGGATCTGAGTCTGATGGTACATTCTCCATGTATCTGATAGATTTGTTCCTCCATGGTGGGAAAATGAAAACTCCTGGGAATGCCTTTGATTTTTTTTGTCCAAGTCTTTTAATGGAGTCAAGAGAAGTCAGTACACAAATTTTGCTACTGGGAAAAAAATATTTTCTTAACACTCAGAACCATAATCCAAATTAAATATATATATATATATCCCTCTTTAAACATAAAAGGAGCTTTCAGTCAGAAAATGAGGCACTAACCTACTCATTTTTCTGTCAATAGCTATGAAAACACATCATCTACAGCCTGCATGTTGTACTTGTCCTCCTACAGTCACCCTCTTAGAACAATGAAAATTGCACATCTCCTAACTGCTTGCAAATATAAAAGCATCAGTAGAAGTCACTTGCTTCTAAATTCTCCCTTCCTTGATTTTTCTCTGCAGAGTTAAATGTACTAGATTGTTTCCCACGCATTGTGTAGAAACTGTGGGCAAAATCCTGCAAGGCACTGAGCACTCTAGCCTAGTCTAATCAAGTACATGCTTTACTATAATCTCATCGGTAAGTCCCATCTACTTTGGGGCTGTTCATGTGCTTAAAGTTAAGGCTGCACTTAGTAGCTGTACTGGATTTATCTGAGATGCTTAGCAACTTGCAGGGGGGAAAGGACACTTTCATGAAAACCATCCTGCCCTGCAATATCATATTCCTAATAACAGAGTTGCAATCTCTCCAGGTTTTGACCCAGAATCTCCAGGTTTTCATAGAATCATAGAGTTGGATAGTACCTTGAGAGTCATCTAGTCCAACCCTTTGCTTGGATGCAGGATGCCAACAGCTGCAACATCCCTGACAGATGGCTGCCAAGCCTCTTTATGAACATTTCCAGCAATTGAGAGCCTATAACCTCCCATCGTCACTGGTTCCATTGACAAGCAGCTGTTATTTTTATGAAATCTATCTTCCTGTCATTTGAGCCCACTGTTTCTAGTCCTGACCTCTGTAGCAATGAAGAACAGGTCCTTGCCATCTTCTTGGTGGCAGCCCTTTAGATACTCAAAGACTATTTCCATGTCTCCCCTTAAAACTTCCTCTTGCTTCGAGCCCTACTTAGATGTTTTGGAGAATTCGGTCCGCCGGAGGCAGTATACGCTTTTGCATTTTCACCAGGTCCAAACCGCTATGGTTGAAGGTAGGCATAAGCGCTCCCCCCGTGCGGCAAGAGTGTGTTCTTGCCGGTTGGGGAAAATTGAATCTCTCGATCATTTCCTCCTCCGGTGTCCCTATTATATTAGGTTGAGAGAGGACTGGATTTCTCCGTTATTGGAAACCTCTCCTCCCCTTGCTCCAGGGAATTGCTATGTGTTCCTCCTTTCATTGGCCGGGAGGAGGCTATGGGGGCCCTAGCGGCATACACTTTACAGTCTTCAAAAGAGAGGTCCAAAATTAGGGAACACATCCAGCTCAGGGAGCTTAACCAGTGAAGCGATGTTCTGCATTCTTTCTGTCCCTCCTTGTTGTTAGTGCTTAAATAAGCTGTTGTTTTATGTACAATTTGGGTTTGTATATAACCAAGTTGTTATTAATTTTATACATTGGGTATTTTCAGACGTTACGAGATCACAGTCAACCACAGTCAATTCCCTGTGGTGGTTGTGACTGCGTAACATCTGATGGGGGGAACAGATGTTCCCCCTCAGATGTTCACCACGGTCAATCGTGGCGGGGAATCACATTCACCACGTGATCGGCTGAACCGGCGGGGCCGGCGGTGATTGCATGGTGAAGGTGATTCCCTGCCGCAATGAACTGAGCCGTCACGTCAGGATGGTGGCCACGGCTCGGAATCCTCACAGGGATTCTGGCCCGTGGTCAATTCAGGCGGGCGCTGCGGCCGCATTGGCCGCGGCGCCCGCCCGTCTCCCCGGAGGGCAGGCGGCAGGGGAGAGTGGGGTGTGTGTGACCGTGTGGCCACACGTTGCACTGCGCGGCCCCGCCTCCTCCCCGATTCCCTGCCGGGAGCCCCCAACACGTCTGTTAGGCCGTGACGCGGTGGCCCCGGCGGGGGATCAACAGATTGGTTCCGTGACGGGGTCAATTGACCCCATCACATCTGAAAATACCCTTAGAGGCATCATGTCTCCTTTTTATTGTTATTGATTACTCTTTGGTTTTATTGTTGCATTCTTAGCTTTGTTATGGTATTACTTCGGGCCAGAGCAGAAGCTAGTGCCTAAATAAACGAAACGAAATGAAATGTCTCCCCTTAATTAATCTTCTCTTTGGTAGACTAAACATACCCAGTTCTTTCAACCTTTCCTTATGATCACGGTTCCTGGTTTTCTGTTTAGTGTGGAAAACCAGAGACAAATGCAGAATTCCTGGTTTATCAGAGAAAACCTCAGAATTCCAGGTTTTTCTGAGAAATTTCTGCCTGCAAAAACTCAATGGCGGCAATGGCAGCATTGGAAATTTAAAGAAGGCAGAATCTCTGTGGAGGTTCTGGTGGGCACCTGTGTCCGAGAGAAGAGATTTGGCATGAGAAGAACACAGCCGTGTCTGGCTTTTGGAAAGACAGAGGTAAGTTGGGGTCCGTGCCAGGGCTGGTGGGAAGGAGGGAGATGAAGCAGCACCCCCCACACCTGCAGATGGAGAGACTTTGGCTCTGTGCTGGGGCTGGCTGGTGTGAGATATTGTTTTATTTTATTTGAGAGGCAGTGGCAACCAGTGCATCAAATTGTCACCCCCTCCTAAAAAAAAAAAATTTTGCAATAAATACGTCCTAAGTTTAACAGCAGAAAAATGCAGATTTTGGAGTTTTTAATCACAGAATTTAGGGTTGTGTTTTTTTTCTAGAGAATTTCCAATTTGGGAGCAGAGAAAACTAGGAACCCTGCTCATAAGACTTGCTTTCTTGGCCCTTTATCATCCTTATCACCCTCCTCTGAACCCACTTCAATTTGTCAATATTTGTCTTAAAATGAGGTGCCCAAAACTGGACCCAATACTCCAGGGGAGGTCTGACCAGTACTGAGGAGTCGAATGATTACTTCTGTTGACTTGGAGACAATGTTTCTGCTAATGCAGTCTAAGGTCCTTTTCACATGGGTTCCCGCTCCCGTGGGGGGGGGGATCCGTGTGAACGCCGCGGTGGGTGGGCAGGTACCTGTGGGAACACTCTGGGTGGTGGGTGGAAGTGTATGCGCACTCCCACGATCCACCCACTTCCACCCCTCACCCACGCACAGAGCAACAGGCACCAATGCCCAATGCTCCATGCGTAGAGATGGGTGGAGGTGGGTGGGTGTCCATGGGAATGCACCCCCTAGCATCGCCCACCCACCACCACTCCCACCGATCCCACCACAGTCTGTGTGAAAAGGGCCTAAAATTGCATTCATTATTTTGCAGCTGCATAATGACCGAGTCTCTGGACTCCAGGAAAAGCCCTAGTTTCTCAAGGTCAGCTAGAGGCACTTCTGGCAACTCAGAAAAATTGGATCTGCTGAAGATACTAATTATTTAATTTATTTATTTTTATTATTTTCATAAATTTATACCCCGCCCCTCCTGCCATGCAGCTCGGGGCGGCTTCCAACATTAAAACATTAAAATACAATAAAATCATTAAAATTCTCATAAATAATATAAAATATTAAAACAGGACTGAGATACAATGTAAACCAAAGTAGGTGGGGGAGCTAAAACACCCTTCCCTACTCACCCTCCCTCCCAAAGGCCTGGGCGAACAACCAGGTCTTACAACTTCGCCGGAATGTTAACAGGCTAGGGGCCAGGCCTATTTTACTTACAATCTAAAATAACAAGGAAGGGGAGATAAGGGAGAGGGCAACTTTGGGAGAGACAGGGAAACAGTCACAATGTTGAGAAATTGCACATGCAGTTACTTAACTTAATTACAGGGGAGAGGGGGCCCTGAACGGCAGGACAGTAGAGGCAACATCAGTCAGTCTGTGGGGACAAGGAGCTACGGGAAGCCATATGGAAGAGATCTGGTATAATCTATGGTATTGGGGATAATCATTGTGACAAGGGTATCAAACATTATAAACAGAGCTTATTATAGTTAAAATGTGATGGTATTAAAATATATTATTTATATGAATATTGAAAGTGCATCACAATCCTTATGTAGTTCACCCTCACAACAACACAACACTGTGGGTCATTATTATTCCCATTTTACAGATGGAGAACTGAGGCTGAGAGCTAGTGACTTGCCCAAGGCCATTCAAAGGAGCTCATAGCTAAGCAGGATTTGGACCCTACTCTCCCAGTCTAAGTACAACACCTCTTCCACTGGACTATACTAACTCTCTCTAGCTGTTGAAATGTTCATTCTCATTGAAATAGCTCTCAACACATGCAACATTTACAGAAGCAGAAAGCTGACAAGGTGTTTGTTTTTAGTCTCTTCCAGCCAATATGCTCTTGTTTTTCTCTGATGCTAGGAATAAGATATTTTTGCAAAATTGGTACCCTGTAAGGCTAAGTAGCAGCAACTGTTAAAGATCAAAAGACTGCGGTGGAATGTCTATAGCCACTCAAGCCAGCAACAGAGAAAATTAACAAAATTAATTTCTGTAAGCAAAGTGTAGCTCTTCTCGAGAAACCTCATAGCAGGCTCTCATCACTTTCTAATAAACTTTCTGCATCTTGGTGCCACGTATTCACTTTCCTTTCTTTTGTAAAAGGGTGATAATTATAAAATTAGTTTTGCTTCATTTGTTTCCGTTCTTGCAGCAGAGACAAAACTATCCTCACTTCTTAATTACAGTAGACAAAATGGACCTTGAAAAATTCTATTTGCTTGATAATTTAGGCTAATAACTTGGGTGAAAATCACTAGTGGGGAGATAGGCCCTCCACTATTTAAATCCCAATTCCACCATCACTAATACATCAACTCATTCTCCTGCCATATTGTTTAACCAATTCTGCCTCCGCCAAATAAAATCACTCCTGTCTCTCCCCAAATTCAGATGCAAACCCCTCCACAACTGGGCCCCCACTCCTGCTGCTGCTCCCCGGGAGCTGCCATAGCCACTCCAACCCCCCCGACGCAGCTAGGGTTCTGTGTGCTGTGGAGGACAGGGGAAACTGCATAGGTTGGCACACGTGTAAGTGGGGCCTGAAACACAGCGTGTGCATGGTTTGCGTCTGCATCACCTGGTCGCCTCACGCAGTCCTGTGCAGGGGCTCCGTAGCCGTATCAGCATCAATGCTATAGCACAGGCTAGCAAATGCCTTATCCGCTAGTGGGAACTGAGCATCCTCAGCCCCTCGCAAGATAAGGAATGTCACTTGGACAAGGAAGAAAAGGGAAATTATTCACACACATTTAGGACTGACATCAGAAAAAGGCAACAATTGCACTAGCATGTTAGCACAAGTTTTTATTGGGCATATTTTCTTTTAGCAACAATAAAACTACTGTCCAGTATATTTCATTTCATTTCATTTCATTTTTCATTTATATCCCGCACTCTCTCATTCGAGAATGAGTCGAGGCGGCTCACATATAGTTATCATAATACATACAAATACATAATAAGCATAATACAGCAGCATGAAATCATTAAAAATTTCACCATGACCACCCCCCAAAACATCAACCCTATATAACTGTACAATAGAATATAACCCTCCCAACAACAGCTAATATATCATCCTTCAATCCAGCAGTCCTCTGATAAATACACACAGGCAGTATCAGAGGCCTTGCCCTACCACTTCACACCTCCACCCTGCTGCCACCAGGGGGAGGTCCCTTCTCCACCTCAGTCCCTCCGCTCTCACCAGGGGGGAGAGCCCTCTCCTAAAAAAAAACCCACATATCCCTCCCCGTCTGTCCAAATACTAATTACCCCAGTGCCAGGTCCTGCAATGGGGGGTTGAGCCCCATGCCCCCCCTACATCATCTCCAAAAAAGGGGGAGGTTAAACACAACCAACCCCCAAGTCCATCACCAATTTCCCCCCGTGACTCAGCGAACTTCTCCGGGGCCCACTACCACCGATCTCATCACCACCAGCCCGCTCATTTCTGCCGCTGTCTCTAACCATCTCAGCACCCACTAGACCCGGAGCACGGGTGCATGATGCTCCATGGATGTTCCCACTTTGACCCTTAGAACCATAGGTTTGGAAGGGATGTCCATCCAGGGCCTCGTCTCCACCTTGAGATGTTTCCCTTCTGCTTGGTCCTTCTCCCCTCCCCTGGACACCTGGTCCTCTTAGTCCTAGTGGGGCCCAGCCTGGCCCTGCCATTCTCGCTGCTGCTACCGCCCGCCATCAGGTCTGTTGTTGGGGGGTGGGGGGAGAGAAGATGTTCCCCTTTACGGTGGGGGGAGAGAAGATGTTCCCCGCCAGCTGCCTTTGGCCTCTCCTGGCTGTACAGTCCCGCTGTTCTCAGCTTTTCGGCAGTGGCGTCAGCGGACACCCCAAGGCCCTCCACAGATCTTCTGAGCCCTTCCCAACTCCAGCACCAACGTATTCCCAGCTGAAGGGCTGCCGAAGCAACAGAAGGCAACAGACGTGGCTACATCCGCCACACCCCCGCCAATGGCTCCAGCAACGGCCGACCCCCTTTGGTGTCGCCCTTCAGCTGGCGCCCAAGGGCTCCAGCCCTGGTGTAAATACCTGAAGGGGAGAAGGAGAGCCAATGAGCTCTTAATAGCCAAGGGCTATATATATATAATGTCGATACGAGTGAATGGCAGTTTATTGTTGACATACTAAGAAAACGAGTATATTGCTAGTTTATCAATCAATAACAGGCATGATATTTTGAGGGTAAATGCAGATTAACTAATTAAAAAATAAACAATTTCAGCAAAACTAAAAACTGAAATATTTTAAATTAAAATTTAAAAACAGATGGAAACTAATATTTTTATTTCTTTTGAAAAACTATTACTTTGAGACAAATTGTGATTAGCTATAACTTGCCCAAGGTTACATATAAATTTGGTATCAGAACTAGGATTATACTCCATTTCTCCTGAATCCTAGTTCTGCGATTTACCCATTAAATCCACACAGCCCTTCTCCAACTTAGGTGTGGACTATTTAATTCTTTATATGGGGAATTATAAGGACTTTCATTGCTATCAATGGACTTCCGTCTTCCAATCAGGCACTAGAAGAATAAGAATGCTTTCAAATGAATTGAGAAAGTTTAATTATTGACCCCTCGGGAGCAGGTTCTATTAGTTAAGACGAGGTAGAATCTCCATTGTTAGGCTCCTATCTTTAACGTTGGATTTGTTGACCTGTTCGGCTGGGAGGTGACCATTTTTTATGTCTTTTTGGTGATACAGTTTTTTCTAAGAGTACTTTGTGTAATTGATTCTGGTAGAAAATTAGAGATGTATGCAATCTAATCGCTGTTTTTTTCCAGTGTAAAAAGGGATCTGGGAAGTTACATATATTTTAGCTCAAAGTTGCCGTTTTAGTTAATGGGGCAGCGAGTTATTTCCAGCACATGTGCGCCTTGTCTAAAGTCCCCATTATTTATTTATTTATTTATTTTTTAAAACGTATATCCCGCTCTACCC
>QEPC01011654.1:2047820-2061358 GCA_003113815.1 Sphenodon punctatus
TAAGTTTATCAAGAAAAGTGATTTTATTTGGCTGAAATTGTTGTTTTACTCTTTTGCCAACTTTATCAATAATCAAGCTCTACTGCAATTGAGTTCTCCAGTTGCACCTTTGCTATTGACTGGAAAGTAATTGGGTGTAATAATAAACATTGCTGCTGATAAAGAATAAGGCAAAATAGAATTGAGGTCCTGATCTCCTGTTTTTAGTAGTTTCTGTCTATCCCTGATTAACTATTTCCATGTTTTTCTGGTAATACTCTTATACAGTAAGAGCAGTATTGCTTTGACATGATGTACAGACATTGGCTTCAATCCTAAAACCACAAACTCTGAAGTGAGTAGTCTTGACTTTGGGACTATTCCGAAGTCACTGGTTTTAGGACTGCAGTAAATTAATTCTTGCATTGCTAAAAAGAGTTGCACTATGAAACACAAATTCAAACCACTTGTATTCCCTGAAGAAGATAATATATAGCCAGTCCTCATAGGACAACGTCTAAGCCTATTTCACTGCTACAGATGCACATTCAGGACCATCAGACTAAGTACTTCTCTGTACAAATAAAATAAAATGAAATGAAATACTTCAATGTTGAGGCTGCTAGAATTCCTGGGGGGGAGGTGGAAAGAAGTGCTAAGGTTTTCCAAACATATCAAACTCATGAAAATATAATTAATTACACTAGGAAACCTTGCAGCCTGCTGATACAATATCCCAGGTTTCATTTTTAAGAAACCACTTTTAAATGACACCTCAGATGTAATGAGACAAAACCTGCATCCCAAATAAATACATCTAGATTGTAAGCCCCCTAGGGCAGGGTCCTGTGACTGTCCCTAATCAAATCTCCTCAGCACCAGGCATATTGCGATCACTACAGAAATAAATAATAATTCAAAAATATGACATGATTGCTCAGGACACTCACTTTATCTTTTTCATTAAAAACTTAATATTCACCAGCACAACTTAAACAGCTATGTTTAAGAATTACTGTTGTGTTCTCATCATTGCAGAGTGGAAACAATGGATTTCTGAAGAGAGAATTGTAATTTCACACTCAGAAGGCAGAAAAAACCCTGCTTCTTGTTGTACATAGAGATTTAGCAGAAGAAATCTGCTCTTCAGTAGCTTGATGTGATTAATGTGAGAAACTGAGCTGCAGACAGGACATGAAAAATGAAAAGACTAACAGGATATATTTCTTTTATCTGCACACAAAAATACTCAGATTTCAACCTTAAGAGGATTGTTCCAGGGTTGTTAACTCTTACAGAGGGAGTGCCATCTAAAGATCTTAA
The DNA here is from genome assembly GCA_003113815.1 of Sphenodon punctatus. Taxonomy (NCBI): domain Eukaryota; kingdom Metazoa; phylum Chordata; class Lepidosauria; order Sphenodontia; family Sphenodontidae; genus Sphenodon; species Sphenodon punctatus. Next base: position 2,049,123 of record QEPC01011654.1, read on the forward strand.
GCAGAGGCCTGGAAATCTTATTTATATTTAGTATCGACTCTGTTTTGTTCTGCTATTGCTTATTATATATTACCACACTCACACCCATAAATCTCTTGTAAATATTCCCAGATAGACCTACATGATGTAAAAATAATAGATCTTGTGGGATACTGTTTGTGGGGACTTTTTAATGATTTTTGTTGTTGTTCTATTTGTCCTCTACATGCATCAAAATCGATGACTAAAATAATGGACCAGGGTGAAATGACTAAAATAAGATTTAAAAAGTTAAAAAGAGGTCCAGGTCAGGTAACAAACAGCCCTCAAAGACACACAACGCAGGCCCTTTTAAAACGGGACGTTGCTGCAGGTCAGATGGGTGTGTGGGCAGTGCAGGGGGGGGCCATGTACATGGGTGCACACAGATCCCACACACATTCCCACTTATGGAGCAATCACCGTTTTGGCCAATTGCTCCGTGAGTGGGCGATGGGTGGAGGTGGGTGGGCATGTGTGTTTTGCGGGAGCGCGCACGTACGCTCACCCACCCACTGTGGCAGTCACATGGGTGGCACCCACTCATGCCCACGCAGCAGACCTGAGATCCAGAATGCATTAGCATGGCAGTGTGCCATGGAATGGATTTCACTAGCACAAGGGCATTTAGGACTGAAGTCTAAATCCCCAGACATTGTTTGGAATGTCTTACAAAATTCTATTAGTCTCTGTTGTTTTTAATGGAAAACTATTGCTCTAGAACAGGGATTCCCATTTTGGGGGACCAAAAGACCATTGTCAGCATTCAGAATTTCTTGCAGGCCACCATGCACCCACCAGAGATGGCTTTCTCAGTGCATGTTTATTGCAGGTTGAGTAGCCACAGCCAAAGTGAGCAGGTTTGGTCTCCAGTGCAGTTGCAACCATCTGCAAAAGGACAAGAGCATCAAAGATGACAACAGTCAGCACACACATATTTCTGAATAATACCCCTTCCCCCAGAGATGGTCGTAATGCCAATATAAGGAGCTGCCTAACTGAGTCAGACCAATGGTCCAGCACTGTTACCATCTGACACGGCAGCATCGTTTTAAATCCAGCTCTCCGGCAGAGACCTCACCCAGGCATGCTACCAGAGATCCTGAATCAGAGATGCCAGGGACCTTGGGATCTTATACGTGCAAAACATGTGCTTTACCAACTGAGCCACAACCCACCCATGGGATCAATCCTGTTTCGTTGTAGCTGCAGCTGGTTCTCTGGATCTCCTATGAACACCTTACCATTACTTCACAATGCACAGTATGGGAACCCCCTTCTAATCTGACTAAAGATGAACTTTCTTATCTGTATACCACATGGATACACACACATTCTGTAGCTCAGGATATATACTGCTTAGATGCACTATGGAACATCTGTTCATATCATTGAGAATTATATGCCTGTCCCAATCTGGTTAAATACGTTGTCCTCTTCCCCCACCCCTCCCTCGCTGCTCTATGTATTTCTGATATATTTTCCTATTCCACCCATATCTGTGTAAATTTTAGAACTACCAAGATGGCTCAAAGTTGGAGCAGTTTGTGACTCGTTTTTTACTGAAGGAAACGCTGAATCAGCTGCAGTCTCTCCAGAATTCACTGGAGTGCGCCATGGAAACCACAGAGGAGCAAACCCGTCAAGAAAGGCAAGTACCGTTTTTTCTCAGGATGACAGCATGATGATGTGATACAGGAAGGGCTAATATGGGGGAAGATAACATGTGGTATATATTATATAAGGTCACACAAAGATCTAGAGAATTCCCTTTTTGTTCAACAGGCCTTGAATTTGTAAAGACTGTTGTTTACCATTTTATTATACTATTCTACAGAGTGAGAAGACAATCAGCTCAGCTGCAAATGCCATTTATCTTTAACGTAAAATAGAAACTTTACTTTCTTGGGGCAGTATATAGCTTTTGATCCTTTATATTACTATAATGGAACTCCGTACATACCATTAGTCCCAATGAAGTCAATGGAAGCATTTCTAAGTGGTTTCAAAATTACAGCTTTGGGCTCTGAGTTTGAAATCATTTTTGTATTGCTAGTTATTTTGATATCAATTAGACTGTGTACGTGTAAGCATCTGCAGGACTTAACCCTTGATTGGTACCATCTTGTAGGACCTTAGTACTTCTGTAGGGCCCTCTGACAATGCTGGGGATTGCACTAACATTTTGCAGTGCAGGATCAGGGCCACATACAGCCATGTCATCAGCTTCATATCCTTTTCATTAGCTACTATATTCTAATATATATATTCTCCAGTGTGTACCTAGCTAGCTGTAACAGGGAGAATCTCAAAAATCACTTGGTGATCTGAAGAAGACCAAACATACGGAGCGTGGCACATAGATTAGCTATTCTCTTTTCATCTAGACAAGTGCCTGCAAAGCCAGAGGTCCTTTCATTTCAGCGGCCAGGAAAACGTTCAAGTCGAAGACTTCAGAGGAACAACAGCTTATCTCCCAACAGTCCTCTTTTTAACACAGGTATTATAGTTTTATCGCTTACATATACAGTGGAGTCCACTTAAGCAGAACTTGTATAACTAGAATTTCTGGATAAGCAGAATTCATTTATTTTGCCCAGCCACAGGTCTATAGGGATGTACCGTTTCTTGATCTGGATATGTAGAATTCTGAACCCTGACAAGTAGAATTTTAAGGTGTATAATGTAGACCCACCCAACTAAAAACGTCAGGATCTTTGAGTGCATTCGTGATTTCTTGACAGCATGTGGTTAAAATACTGTAGTATATGCCCTGTCAGGGCAAGTCTTCATATCAGGCAGGCTGGTGATGGGCGCTGGAGGATATGACTATCCAGCTCTCTGGGCATGCGAATTCACATTGACATCCAGACACAGACAAGTGTGTGTATATCTAATCCTGCCCTGATTATGGGAGTTTTGAGTGTGTTGGAGACAGGAAACCTGGTGCTCACTTTCCTGCTTGAGACTCCCCAGTCAGAACTGACAGGATTTCACACAGAGAGAGACATGCACGCAGCTCAACACTGCTGTCTGATCAAACTCTCTACTTCTGAGGGAACAGCTGTTCCCAGCCCTGCACTATACATACCTGGGAGTCATTTTTTCTTCAAATACCTTATGGAAAAAACACAATGACGGACAGATAGCAAAGACAAAACGAGTAGCCGGAAGACTGTTAAAACTAAATTTGATGGCCTCAGCGGCCCCTCTTCGACAGTTCCTAGATATCTTTAGAATAAAGGTTATTCCCAGCCTACTCTATGGAGGGGAAATAACCGCAGCCTCTTACTCTAGTAGGCTGGAGGTCCCGCAAAACTTTTTTCTTTGCAGCATTTTAGGGGCCCCTAAAGCATCCCCCCTTACTATGTTAAGAGTGGAGACAGGGACACTATCAGTTTTTTCCCAATTGTGCCTCAGGGACTTCTCCTTTTGGAAGAATATAATGAAAGGAAATTCCAATTTGGCTACTGATTGTTATTTAGAAGAAAAGGAACATGTGGGATCTCCCCAATATCCATGGATAAAGAATTTAAAGCACCTGACTAGTGTTATAGGTCTCCCGATGGAAGAAGACGGTCTGCCTGACACCAGACCCTCTAAGCGGGAGTTAAAGGAGAAAATAAAAGACTGGGCCAATAATAGGGATTTGGAACTTTTACAACAAAATAAAATTTCAGTGTATTACCCTCAGGTTAAGACCTCGGTGAAATTAGAATTTTACTTGGAAAAAATCCAGGATTCTAGACTCCGGAGGCTTTTTATGTTATTTCGTTTTAATTTGTTTGAAACGGCTGAAGTTATGGGTAGGAGGGAGGGCGTACCAAGAGCAAGGAGGACGTGTATGTCATGCCCATCGGTAATGGAGACACTGCCCCATATAGTCTTGGAGGGCCCCAGGTATGCTGTTCATAGGGATCTTTGGATCCGGTATTGGACGAGGGCACCCTGGGCCACCCAAAATCTTATGAGGAGCTTTTAAGTTTATCAGATGAAGCCCATATTAAAGCGGTTTCAATGTTTTTATTAATAGTGACCCGAGAATGCAAAGCAGTGTGAAATTGGTTAACTTGCTGGATATGGCACTGCTGTGCGACTGAATGTATATACTAGATAATGACTTCCTTTTGGTTCGATTATTCTCCTTTGAGTTATACGCCTTTTATAGTGTTATAATATCTTCCTTGTTTTTACCCTTAATTTGATGTATTGTGAATAGCAAATATTTGCTGAACTAATAAATTATATGGTATGGTACTTCTGAGGGGAGGGAACTGGACAAACGGGAACCTCATCTAACTTAATCTGAGCAAGCATCGTTTTTTACCATCTACAGATCTCTTCCCCTAAGATCTCCTTAAGTAGAATTTCTGATAAGTCAAACTTTTTTACATGGCCAGAGAAATTCAACTTAAGCAGACCCCACCATATTTAAAATCTCTGTGTGAAAACAAAGGGGCCATATGTATTCCTCAGTATTTCAATCTAGAAGAGTAAAATCATAGTATATAGAACTATAGTAGCTAAGTTATCTTCAGTTTTAATATAGGAGTCACTTGGTATGACTGCCACAGGATCAGAAACAGGATCAGAATCAAGATCAGAAACAGGCTTGACAAGAGGGGAAAGTTGGGGCTGTACTGTTGTACCCATTCTCCTCCCAAGAACAGGAATTTTCTTTCTTAATATACATGGCCCCGATTCTTCTGCAGAATTTTTTTTTAAATTCCACAAGTGTCTCTCACCATGCCAGGGGCAGGAGCCCCAGGCACTGCTGCTAGCCGCACTGCTTGGGGTTCCTGCTGAGCAGGCCAGGCTGGCCTGAGTGGGTCGGGGTGCTGGGGTTTGGCTCTCCCCTGCCACGCTCCCCAACCTGCTTGGGCTCACAATTCACCTGGTGCAGATGGTGGTGACAGTAGCAGGAGCACTGTAGGGGTGGGACATCAGGCCAAATACCGGCTACTGGTTTTACCAGTTACCGGTTTACAAAAAAACGGATTACCAGATTAAAATCGGATTACTGGTGCCGGATTTATTGCATTGATTTCAATGCAGCTGATTTACCTAAGGCTGCTAAAGCAAGAGGGTAGGCAGTTAGGAGCGTAGGAGGCACTCAACTCGCACTGAAATCAACTGACTGCAGGATAGATCTTTTTTGAAGGACTATGTGTTGGTGGTGGCGGCAGCAAAGAAAGTTTTTCTTGCTACCACCATAGCATCTACAAAGTGGTGTCCACCGGAGTTGTTCCAGGTGGCGAATAGCCTGTTAAATACTGGCTGTCTCCACCTGGAGTTAGAGTCATTAGCTGCCTGCTGTGATGAGTTTGCCACCTACCTTGCAGATAAAGTCACTCGTACTTAGCTCAACTTGGGAACTGCTAGTCTGGATGCAGAGTCAGAGGGTATTTTCAGACATGACGGGGCCTGTATGGGCCCCAGAACGGAAACACCCATTGGTCCCCCGCCGGGATCAAAGTGGCACATCCAACAGACGTGCCGGCTGATCCCGGTGGGGAATCAGGGAGGGCGCAGGGTGCGGTTCAACATGCGGCCGCACAGCCCCCCTCCCCCCCCCACGCTCCCTAGCTGCTTGCCCTCTGGGGCATTGACCACGGCCCGGAATCCCACCGCTGATTCCAGGCCGTGGTCCGGGCCGTGGTCTGGAGACAGACGAGACAATCCCCCTGATCACGGGCGGGAATCACATTGAACGTGCAAACGGAGATGGTCTGAGCAGGACCTCCGTTTGAGTGTTCAATGTGATTCCCCCCTTGATTCACGGGGGTGAACATCTGGCGGGCAGCTTCCATTCACCCCAACAGACATTACGAGACCATGATCACCATGTGGGAATTCCCCGTGGTTGAGCGTGATCTCGTAACGTCTGAAAATACCCAGAGTTTGGGGTTGGGAGGCTTGGACCTGTCCGATTTGCTTGAATCAACTTCAATTAACCCACCAGTGCAGAGGGTGTGCTTAGAGTGGAATGGGCGACCAGTTGTGAATTAGATTCATGTCTGTCCTTACTGGTGAAAGGTAGCCAGGAGACTTTGGGACCGCTGTTGGCTAGGGTTGTCAGTGTCTCTCTTCTGGAGGACAGGATGCCTGACTGCTTCAAAAAGATGGTTGTCTGACCCTTGTTGGGGGAAAAAAAAACATCTCTTGCCATTGACTCTCCTGCTAACTATTGCCTTGTCACTAATCTTCCCTTTTTAGGGAAGGTTACTGAATGGGTGGTTGCTAGGGCTGAAGCTCAAGTTTGTATTATGATTTTTTTATTCTTGCCAAGAATGCCTGTTCTTGGTTTGTTCTAGGAACTGAGAATGTCATGAACTGAGAACCAGCAACATCTTGACTTAATTCTTGATGAGAATAATTTTTTTAAAAAATTTACTGTGACCTTGGGGGCATGAAGGGCTGGGCTGGCCTCAGTCCAGGCTGCGGGGTAGTCTCCACTACTTCAGGGTGATGGGCAGCACAGGAACCTCTTCTGCTTGGGATGCCTGGCCCTGAAGACTAGCTGACTGGTTAGTATACTGCTCTGGGAGCTCAAGGAGGGGGGGGACAGGTGCCCCTCCCAGCAAAAGAGGCTTCTGCACTGTTCTTGGTTCTGTTTTCTTTAAAAATAAAAAAAATAAAAATTAAAAATGAGCATGCTCAAAATGGCCACTGAGGCTGTTCTGCACATGCCCAGCCCTTTTCTAAAATGATGATGGCAGCATCACTGCTATTTTGGAGAAGGGCAAACCAGAATGAGCATGTACAAAATGGCTTTCTGGAAAAGGGCTGGGCATATGCAGAATGGCCCCAGTGGCCATTTTGAATATGCACATTATTGTTTTTAGAAAATCTGTTTTTTAAAAACTAATCCAAGAACAATACGGGAGCCTCTTCTGCCAATCAGCTGATCTTTGGCGCCTCACTCACCCCACCCCAGAGAAGTGGAGACTCTCCCGCAGCCTGAACTAAGCTGCTCCCCACCCCCACCCCCGGCGAGGTCACAGTAAGTTACATTTTCTTTTATTTCTTTTCTTTTTTTAAAAAAAAAAGTTTGTTAGTTCATCTGAGAATTTTAAGTTGCCAAACACTTTGAGTACTAACAGACATGATGCTGGCCTGGCGGGCCCGCCTGGGCCAGCGTAATTCCCCGCACGTTTGATCCAGGCCCGCCCAGTCCATACCCCGGCGGGGGTGGCAGCCAGGCCAGAAACATGGACCCAGAACTAAGTGGGCCTATGGTTGAGCCGCCCAGCCAGGTCTGAGCTGGGCAAACTGGGCAGGCGTGTCAGTCTGTTTTCATGCCCACCGGGTCCAGTCATGCCTGCCTGATATTGGCAGCCATGACTGCCTGTCATAATGGAGGATGGGGTGCTGGCCAGAATACTGGGGTGGAGGCAGCTGACTGATCTCGCAGTGCTCTCCTCCTCCCCTCCCGCAACAGGGCAGGCCGCGGGGACCTGTGTTCCTGCGGCCAGAGCACACCCAGCTGGGGGAAGCCCTCCCCAGCCCCAGTAGGGATAACTGACGTCTCATCACGTCAGTTAACACCCTTTGTTATTTGGAAGCCAAACAGTGTAAAATATGAGCCATAGTGTTAAAAGGTCTCTCCAATGCACGTAATGGATCCATTATTGGGTTCAAGGAAGGAATTAGCAAAAGTGGTAGTTTTCATTTTAATCAGAACCAGCTAAAGTGAGAGTTTAATCTGACCTGCTCTGCTCTTCAAACTCAGGTGGGCTTAAAATATTATAGAAATTGTCCGCTTGAGAATTTCCAATGCACCTTGCATGGAATCCTGTCTTACAAAGCCATCATGGTAGGAAAAAAGTTTCCCATTAGTTACACATAAGTGTTCACTTTGTTAAATACACCCTAGACCTCCTGCAAACTCAAAAATAAGCGAAAAGCTGTTTAAATATTCCTACCTGATATATGTATTTACATCAAAATAAATAAATAAATTATACTCGAGCTTTCAAAAATGTTTTAACCTTCATTATTTATGTTTCCCAAAGGCTGGCTTGAGGAAGACAACCAGTGGATGACCCAGATAAACAGACTGCAGAAACTGATTGACAGGCTGGAAAAGAAAGTATGTGTTTCCTTTTATCTCCTCTTTCTCTCTCATTTTCAATAAAGGTTTCTGTACCAACTCTGAAACCCAAATCCATGTCACGTTCACACAGCTTCTCTAGCTATTCATGACAGCAACTGGCACATCAGCTAAGTGAGCTAAAATGCATTAAGTGCCCTTGACTTTTTCATCTTGCTTGATTGTAATAGAAAACATGATTCACTACATATTCAGCATTCCACATTCCTGAGTTTACCCAGGAATATGTGGGGAAGTATATGGGTGAAAAGGGTATGCAAGGTACAGAGTTCTACTTCTACATGCGCACCATGTGCATACGTATGTATGTATTTATTTATTTATTTTTATTTCGTGGCATTTTTATGCCGCCCTCTCATGCCCACGTCATCTGGGGGCAGTTAACAATACGATAAAACAATAAAATACACTAAAACCAACATCACTTTTAAAAATAATTTAAAACCTCTCAACCCTAACCCGACCCTCTAATTCCCCACCCCACCAATCTCCCCCATTTACTCCCCTCCCCCGCTCCTCTCCAAGGCCTGGGCAAACAGCCAAGTCTTGCATGCCCGCTGAAAGGCGAGCAGACCCAGGGCTAGGCGGGCTTCCTTCAGAAGGGAGTTCCACAACTGTGGCCCGACCACCGAGAACGCCCTCTCCATGGTGGCCCCCCGCCTTACATGGGGGACCTCCAGATAGGTGCCCCCAGTGGATCGGAGGGTCCATCCTGAGTCACGGAAGGTGAGGCGGTCCCCAAGATAAGAGGGGCCGAGACCGTATAGGGCTTTGTATACCAATACTAGCACCTTGAACTTGGCTCGGTACGCTATAGGCAGCCAGTGCAGAGAACGGAGCACTGGTGTAATGTGCTCACGGCGAACCATCCCCATAAGAAGATGGGCCACCGCATTCTGCACCAGCTGCAGCCTCTGAACCAATATCAAGGGAAGCCCCACGTAGAGCGCATTGCAGTAGTCAAGCCTCGAGGTAACAAAGGCATGGATGAGAGTGGCCAGGTCGGGTCTGAAGATGTATGGGCATAGCCTCTGCACCAGATACAGCTGGCGGAAGGCAGCTTTAGCCACTGCCTCCACCTGCCGATCCAGGCAGAGGTCCGCATCCAAAATCACCCCCAGACTCCATACCTGCTGGGCAACCGGAGGGCAGCCCCCCCCAATAGGAGGAGGCGACACCTCCTTCGCCCTCCCCACTACCATCACCTCCGTCTTATCTGGGTTCAGCTTCAGTCTGATCTGCCTCATCCAATCCGTCACAGCCTCCAAACACTGGGAAAGTATCGAGACGGCAGGACCTGAATCCGTTGAAAAAGAGAGGTACAGCTGTGTGTTGTCAGCATATTGGTGACAACACACCTTGAACCATCTCATTATCTCCCCCAGGGGCTCTATATACACATTAAATAACAGTGGAGACAGAATGGAACCCTGCGGAACGCCACAGGTCAAGGCCCGGGGGCATGATGTTTCAGCTCCCAGCACCACCCGCTGGCTTCTGTCTGAGAGGAATGAGCAGAACCATCCAAGAACAGTCCCGTCCAGACCTCCCAGATCTCGCAGCCATCTCAACAGCAGCCCATGGTCCACCGTATCAAAAGCGGCCGAGAGATCTAGCAGGACCAGATCTCTTGGCCCTTTGGCAGGTGGTAGCAGAATTCTAGTCCCCATCATTTTCCATATGTCTCAGTTAATCAGAACCTATTTAAGTGAGCCTTAAATATTGCCTAATCCTTCTGCTGTCACCCCCACTTCCTCTTCCCATTTTCCCTCTCCCCTTTGCCCCCCCCAAAACTGGAAGAATTTGGGGGCCTGATTCTACCCTCAGTTACTTTTAGGCCTGATTCTACCCTCAGTTGTGTATTTGCTACTCATATTTATGTGAGAATTAAGAGCTGAGTTAATGTTACAGTTAATAAGTTAAAGAACTGTAAGCCACTCTGAGCCTAAGGACCAGCGTGGGATAAAAAAAATCTAAATAAATAAATATTCTTAGAGAGCCCAATTCAACTAGTATTTACTCCCTTCTGATGGTTTTCAGGAACACCAGTGGCCTCTTTAAACTGAAATATTTCCCCCCATGTTTTTTTCTTTTCCTTTGAGGAGTTTGACATGAGAAGCTTATAGACACTGCAAGGAATTCAAGGAGTTGGTTTCCTGCTTGCCTCCCTCTATCTGAAGTATCTATATAGGTCAGAGTCATTACATATAAAATGTTTCCACTCATTACATAATTTCCTTTCCAGTTTCCAGCCATTGATGAGTGAAATCTATTTCCCTGCTGATTTATTTCTGCAACCTAATGTTGCCAGTATTTCAGTGGATACCATGTTTCCTAAATCGCTACATCCCATGTTACACCTATTAATTGTGTCTAGAAGTTTAGCTAGTCACTGATCATTTTCATCCTCTTTTGGGAACTCTCATTTTATTACTAAATGTCTCCATGTCCTTAGGTCAGCGGGGATCCCTCCTTTTTAACTGAAAGTTTCTTAGTAGCCATTGACCCAAGTATGAACACTCACCCACTTTATATGGGTACTGTGCAGGTGTGTTCATGTACACACACTTTCAAAAATGTTTTAACCTTCATTATTTATGTTGCACACAACTGGTAACATCCACATGAAGTAACTACACACCCACATAAGTGCATCCAACTTAAAATCCCACTAATTACAAGCAATTCCATGCATATACTCTTTTCTTTCGTCAGAAGTATATCCAGCTGATGTAATCAAAGAGCTTGCTCCAACAACTGGAACATGAATTCTTCACTGCTGTAATATAGTAGTTTGAATAACAGTACTAGTACTGGTGACTGTGTGTGAAAGTTTCTCAGCTATGCTATTGTCATTGTCAGAGGCAGCTCCTGGTTCTCTGGCCACTATTAGTATTTGCATATTTTTATTTAGGCATAATCCCCTCCACATATTTATCTCTGAATAAAATCTGTATGAAATTCTTCCAATACTCACGAGCATGGCTTTCATTATGACAAGTTTGGGGGGGTGGAGAGGTGCGGAGCTAATTTATTTCAAGTGGCCTTCTGTGACCATCAATTCTGTGAACACTAATTGCATCTTCTGCACAACATCTTGAGCACAAATTTTTTCTTCTGTGCATTACATGAATCTAGGGTTGTCACATGTGGTGGTTTTTTACCTGATGCTCCCATAGGCCAAAATGGAAATGTCAGGTAAAAATGACCGACGGTAGCAACCCTACATGCATCAGAAGGTTTATAATAAATTGAAAAAGAAGTATGTTAAGTTCTATAAACAACTTGTAAATTGGTTCAAAACGGATAGATGAGCAGAATGAACTTCACACCTCGTATTTATTGTAAACAAGGGTATAGTAGAATGTGACTTGCCCTGATGTAGACTAAAAAGCAATGGCATTACTTACTCTTTTGCGTTTCTCTTTTAACTTTTTCCTACCCATATCACAAGAACCTAAAACTTGAACCACTGGAAGAAGAGGTTTTGAAAGGAAATTCAAAATCGGTATGTTTTTGAATTTACAACTGCATTGGAGGCCTAATCCTGTGTACTGTAGACAGTGTGCACAAGGGGGTTGGTTGAAATCGCATAAAATACTTTACAGCTAATCAGAATTTAATCAACTGCAGCTGAGCACCAGGTATCAGCAAAAGATCTAGATCAACTTGAGGACTAGGTGGTTTATTTATTAATTATTAATTTATTATTTATTATTATTATTATTATAAGCATTTGTATAACACCAGCAGTGTACCTGGTGCTTTACATAGCAATGAGAAAGACATGTTCCCTGCCTATGGCTTACAATCTAGTAGAATAGGAGGGGGGAGACAGGGATAGGGGACATATGGAAAGACAAGGAATAAAAACATTCAAGTGGATGCGAGTCTCAGGTGCACGTGCTTGGCTTGGTTGCAGTTAGGTGGACAGTAAATGTTGAGAGGGGAGTACTAGCGGTCATCGGGGAAGGCGGCGAGGAAGAGGTGGGTTTTAAGGAGGGATCTAAAGGAACGGAAGGAGGGGGCGAGGCGGATGTAGGCAGGGAGGGAGTTCCAGGCATAGGGGACAGCTAGGGAGAAGGGATAAAGGTGGTTAGGGGAG